>MVGT01003710.1:0-39083 GCA_002174775.1 Macleaya cordata
GGTCCAGTTTACAGGGGAGACTCTGCCGAAATTGAGTCTCGCGGTAGACTGATGGTAATGTCCCTCGTATTTGGGGTACGGGGCGTTACATAAAGTCTTACCGAATATGCACAAGAATGGATTATAGAGCTAGATCGGTCCAAGTACACAACTTGGCCATTGCTTGCTGAAGCATTCGTTAAGCACTTTGTCTATGGAACTGATAAGAAAGTAACCAGAAGCCAGTTGGACGCAATGCATCAAGAAGTTAATGAGTCATTCGTGGACTTCATGGCTCGACGGATGAAAAAGGTCCGAGCAATGAGCGGGCATCTATTTGAAGAAGAATATATCGCCATGCTGATAAAGAATTTAAGATTAGACTATCAATTGTTACTAAGCTCCACTGGACATTCAGAAATGGAAAAGTTTATTCAAGCAGGCACTCAACTTGAGGATGCAGAAAAGATGGCTCCATACGATCATTCGTTACAAAAGGAATGCAATCCATATCATCCACTTCAGACGAAGAAGAGTCAGAAGATGAAGATCAACAAAATCAATACCTCGCGGCCAACAACTCTGAATTATCCTCAGAATCCGACTAGGGGCATCACCTTTTCTCAATAAATGTAAGGCAGGGGTGCCACCCCTTTGAATCAAGGCAACCATGTAATAAAAAGAAAAAAATAAAAAAGAGAATCAAGCAAAAAGTTTTGCAAGGGGCACACATTCGAAGGTTGTTCTTTATAGACTTGCCCATCATGTTTCTCCGAAATTCTGCTCACATTCAAGCCAAATAATAAAATTGCATTTGGAGGATTGCATCAAAGGGTTCTTCTTTCTAGATTAACCCACTTTCTCTCTTCAGAAAATCATCAGCTCATATAAGAGCAAAAAATAACTGCATCTTATTCAGGAGCACTTCAATGGGTTTTTCTTCCTAGATTAACCCCCCCCCCCCACCTTCCTCGAATTATTCGCTTGTTCAGAGAACAAAGTCTTATGCAAGCACTCAATCAACAATTTGTTGCAAAATCACTTTCAAAAAGAAAATTTCAAAAACAGTTTGAGAGTTAAAGTAACCTAAAAAATTTGTTCTACACTATTTTCATCGGGTAAAATTAAAGTGGTCATAAAAATTTTGGTCCTACACTGACATCCATTTTAAAAGCAATTCAAGAGTTAAAGTAACCTAAAAAATTGGTTCTACACTCTTTTCATCGGGTAAGGTTAAAGTGGTCATTAAAATTTTGGTCTTACACTGACACCCATTTCAAAAGCAATTCGAGAGTTAAAGTAACCTAACAAAAATTGGTTCTACACTCTTTTCATCGAATAAGGTTAAAGTGGTCAGAAAAATTTTAGTCCTACACTAACACTGTAACACCACGCCGACAGAGATTTAAAAGGAGAGGCCATCTTTGTTAGCCAATTATCCAACAAAAAGAACCCAGAAACGAAAATTCTTGCCACTAGAATCCTAATTTTGAGCCTAAACCTTTCATTTGTACCAAAAAGTCAAATCTCTCTCCAAGGGGAAGAAACATTTCCCCATTTCTCAAAGAAACATTTGTACCCAAAAAGTCGAATCCCAGGGGAAGAAACATTTCTCTATTTCTCAAAGAAAGCAGTGTCAAATTCAAATTTCAAAATCTCTTCAAGTATCAAATCAGGGTAAAAAGAATCCCTAAAGAAATCCAATGTCAAAATTCTGAAGCAAGGGGCGAAAATGTCCCCAGAGAATTAAATCTCAAAAGTTCACATCCCAAGAGGCAAAAAAAATACAGCCTAAAAGATTCAAAGAAGGAAAAAAGAAAAAAAGAGTCAAAAAAAGAAGATCGTCGGAGAGAGATACCTATGAAAAGTCAAGTCGAAGTTAATAAGTGAAAAATTGAGCACTTACCCTTTGTTCTAGCCTGTCCTAAGCCACGCTATCACCTACAAAAGTCCTCTCTGAATCCTGTGAGCAATGAACATCCTGAGTACAGAGGAAGAGCGATGGATCCTTCAAAAAATGAAGAAGATAAAAAAGGTAAAGAATTGTAGCAAGAAAAATCAAGACGAGAAAATTTGATCAGTATTTGTCGGATCTCAAATTCTATCTTGAGAACATCATCCGCATAAAGACAATCAAGGGGCAAGGAAGAGCCAAGCATTTAAAAAGGGAGTCAGTAATGGACACTACCCTACCCCAAGAAGGTGGAAAAGTCAGAATTCTATCTGTAAGCAAGGGGTAACCTTGAGACCGAGAAGATCAAAAGGGGAAGGTTTGACGAAAAAGGTCATTTGTCTCGAAATATTTCAAAGCATGGCGACGGCATCTCCGTTTGAGGTCAACCGAAACTTCTAGATGAAGTATTCATCCGAATTTTCAAAATTTCAAGTCTTGTACGATTTGCCTATTTTTCTTTGCTTTTACAGGTGACAGGTACAAGCTATTGAAGGAAAGCTCTACAGAAAAAGGACTCGTAGTCGACACCAGCTTACTTTTGCAGAACAACAAGCATTAAGAAGCCCCGAGAAAATGGGAAAAGATTTCAAAGAGCTTAACGACGAAAAAAAATGGCAAAGCCAGTGAAGCATGAAGGAACCTCCAAAACAAGAACCCTTGATGAAAAACCTTCAACCCGTCGTCAGAACAAGATGTTCAAAAAGCGAACACCTGCGGCAAAGCCAGTAAAGCAAAAAGGAACCTCCAAAGCGAGAGCCCTCCATTAGAAAAACCTTCAACCCGTCGTCAGAACAAGATGTTCAAGAAGCGAACACCTGCGGCAAAGCCAGTGAAGTATGAAGGAACCTCCATAGCAAGTGCCCTTCAGAAAAACCTTCAACCCATCATCAGAACAAGATGTTCAAGAAGCGAACACCTGCGGCGCAGCTAGTCAAGCATAAGGGAACCTTGAAAATGAGAACCCTCGACCCATCAGAGTGTGAAGTTCAAGGAAAGAATACCAACGAAGAATCCAAAGCTTGAACAAGTCTTCTAGGAGAAGAAAAGTTTCTCTCATAAGTACTTTCAACTTGTCACCAATGCAAAAGAGCGAACAGAAAAAATTGTGCAGAATAAGAACAAGAACTGCGCAAAATTCTCTGAATCATCAAGCCAGAAGGGCAACAAGGACTAAGTCATCAGCCAGATCAACACTAGCTATAATCATGCCTATTTAAAACAAAAAAGAACAACGTTCGACTAGTAAGAGTTAAAAGTTGGTCAAAAATCAAATCAGAATCATCAAGAAGCATTCACAAAGTCTAAATCCAAAGCCAATGAAGCCTCAGAAGATTGAGGACTATCTAGAAGTAGTGTAAATAAGGGAAGAACAAGTAGTGGTGTAACAAGCTTAAGACCATACTCCCGAAGACAAGGTGAAGAGGTCCATGCGTGACTCCAAAAAGTAAAAATAGATAACCCTGCAAAACGGATTTAAAAATCTGCACCTGTTTTCAAAAAATCACTAGAGCACTGCTAGCCCGTCGTATGCCCAAGTGTGGACGACATTTCAAGAAAACCAGCTATTCGATAAGAATGATCATTTTGCGGTGCAAAATAGGGTGTCGTTGGCTTTGACATTCGATCGCAGGCAACCACTGTCAAAGAGGGGCATCTATAGACACCAAAATTTTGCACCCCAAAACTGACCCAAAAGCGGGTCCATGTCACGCTTTTCAAAATCAACCCAAAAATTTGGTTCAACTGTCAATTTTAAAAAATCCACTCAATAATGGGGTTGAAGCATACTTTCAAAAAATTTCAACCCAAGAATGGGGATGAAATATCAATTTTCAAAGAATCAACCCAGGAATAGGGTTGAGACATCATTTCCAAAACCCACCCAAGTGGGGTGTGCATAACATATTTGCAAAAGAGTTTGTGCATCAAATTTTAATTAACCCTAGAAGTGGGTTAACATACACGGGACCCAAAATTAGGTGGGTAATAACACCCACCACAAAATCAGGAAACGCTTTTAAGTGGGTAATAATACCCACTTGCAAACAATTAAAGGAGGTGGGTAATAACACCCACCACCCCTTTTAAAAAAAATCAGCATCAACTCCTCTCCCTCACGTTGAGCATTAGAAGAAAAACGTTTTTTTCAAGTGGGTCAGCAACACCCAATCGGAAATTTAAAAGCTTTTGTGGGGTGGTGGGTAATAATCACCCACCTAACCACTTATTCAACGTTGAAGTCAGTAGGAGAAAAAGTTTTTTTAAGTGGGTAATAATACCCAATTACAAGCATCAAAACAACTAAAGGAGGTGGGTGATAATCACCCACCAACTTTTTTTCAAAAACAAAAACAGATGCCTTTATTGTACGTGGTTTTCAAGAAGAAAAAGACTTTTTTTGAAAAAGGTTTTAATGGGTCAAAATCACCCACACGGTTTTTGAAAATCAATTTATGGGAGTGGGTAACAACACCCACCTCATCTACTATCTTTATTATATTATAATTGAAACCAAATATGCCACGTGGCAATCTCATCAGCCATTATCCCTAAAATCAAGCCCCAACACCCAAACATCCTTACCGTTTCGTACCTTCTCTCTTTGTTTCTTTTGCTACTCTAATAAACTAGTATTTCTCTTCACTTATCCGTTTTAAGTTTCTAACCAATAGCTTCCTTACATAAAGGCGTCCACACGAAAGGTTTTCTGTGCACGGTGGTGAAATAATCTCTTATACAATTCAGGATGAGGGGGGCAATTCTGTCCTCTTCCGATAAATTATTTTTATCAAAGGTTATAAGGTTCGTTCTTATAACGACACCAACCTATACTTCTTTTAAAGACCAAATCTTTTACGAAATGTCGGGCGTGTCCCGTGGCCATACTTATTTATTTACACCTGATTTACACTTGACTGTGGAGTCGCTTGGAGTGGATCCAAAGGCGCCTGTGCGGGTGCACGCGAAGCGCGCATGAGGGCAACGTGCGTAGCGCGTTTGGACATTCAACCCACGCGCGCGAAGCGCGTGTGGAGAGAATGGACAAGGTTTTGAGCCGTGCCAGAGGCACGGCGATATACCTAATTCATTGATGATAGAGAAAGTTGAAACGTTGGAATCTTTATGAACTGTTTCGTTGTGTCCTCTATCTTCTGAATATATACCCTCGATATGAACTATTCAAAGGTTCATATTCATACTCATTGGTTCAGTGTTTCCTAGAGTTATGTTCTTCACATGAATTGCATAGACATGAGGACGGAGAATCTGAGTAATAGCTAGGTTGATATTGGAGTATAAATTGGAAGGTGTTATTCGATAGTTGGAACTTGAACTACGAATTGGATTCAAACAGGGTATGTGAAATACTATATAAAACAAAAGGAGGCAAATTAAATATCCTCTCAAATCTCTCTCTCTCTCTCTCTCTTTGACTCACTCATCTCTTTCTAATTAATTTTATTCTCTAAACCACGAGATTACTACGAGCATCTAATTCTACAACTATTCTGAAAAACCAATATAAAGCATGGTTCTATTTGTCGACCGAGGGTTTCAACTTTCAAAAACTACTTTCTATAACTACTAAGGTGAGGTCTATAAAACTGTTTCTCAATAATAAATTTTTTTAAAGGTTTATAAAATTATCATTTGAATATTAAAATTTGTTAATAACAATATTTGTAATGATAACCAATTTATTTATTTTTCATTCATAAGATACGTTTAAAAAAATGCTAATTTATCTTTTTAAAAAGGTTTATACGATTAAAAATTAGTAGTAAGCAGTAACAGTATTTGCATTGATAATTAATTGTTTTATATGAGTATTTTTTTTTCAATTCTAAGATATTATTAATACTTATTTGATGATAAGCATGGGCCATTGTAGAAGAGAAAGAAAAAGAAGAAGAATGTAAAGTTTAAACATGCATATTTTAAACCATCGAATAATTTAAACTAAGGGCTGAGATCCTTTGTATATAGTTAATTTTTCTTAATAGTTAGTTAGTTTTACATAACAGTACCCGTGCTTAAGCACGAGTTTTCCATACTTCTAATATATTATAGGAGAAGCCTTGGGTTAACAAAACCCTCTCTCTTAGGTGTGGGTTAAAAAAACCTACATTATAAACATATGGCCCAATCTATTATCTATTATTGGGTTAACAAAACCCTCTCTCTTAGGTGTGGGTTAAAAAAACCTATATTATAAATATATGGCGCAATCTAAAACAACTAAATTTTATAATTATCTAATAAAAAAATTCAAATTTTTTTTAAAAGAAGCCCCCGTGCCTTGCACGGGATATAGGGGATAGTTTCTTTTCAAATGTCAGAGGCTCCCGCAGCCGTCGAGACCCAATGACCTAATCACCCTAGCAGTTTGTCACGAACGGCCAGGGCTGCCCTAGCCGTTTTCGAACTTTTCTCTCTCCACTCGAGATTTTCCTCTCGGTTGTAGTGACGCGCCAGTGCACATGCGTCCAACGGCTGCATGTGCCCAAACCATTGGGTAACAACTTTATCTCTCCTCTGTCCTTTTGGATAAGGACGATCCAAGACCTTTGATCTTCTCACTTACCTTTTTCGATCCAACGGTCACAAGTCAGCCCTCCCACTCTCCTTTTTCTATAAATAGAGGACTCCTCTAAGAGGCAAAGATACAACATTCTTTGGAGAGTAAAGTTTCTACTTGAGAGAAACCTGCAGGAGATTTGAGAGAAAAATTTTTAGGGAGAGAAACACTTGTCTTCTCTATTTTCAAAACTTCCAGTAACCTAAAATCCTTATTTTCTTAGAAAAAGAAGGGTCCTACTACACCAGTTTCAACAAAAAAGGGTCTTCACTACCACAAATGGATTGAGGCATAGAGGGATCTCTTACCATCCTTGGAGTGTGGGCTAAAGCTAGGTATAACTTCTAACCTAGGCTTCTTTGTTAAATCATGTAATGCTTGAATTCATACAATGAATGAATTTTCAATCAAAGCATATCTTGATGTTGGTTGATTCATTTCCTAGTGATAACATCTAGGTCCATAAAATAATAGTGTAGTTTCTATTTTGCATTCATATAGTTTCCATGAGATTTACTACATACATCATCTACATATAAAAAAAAGCATGTAGATATCATTAATATGTGTATATGCATAAAAAAGGGCTCATATCATTTCATGGTGTATGTAAAATATCATCATCATGTTTTAGGTTATAAAGTAATGTTGTATTTGAGTTAAAATGTCACTTACATCATGATTAGCCTAATTTTCATATGAAAACATGCTATAATGTATATGTTAGTAAGAACATGAGGTTTAAATGCCATGAATACTCCATAAAAATATATGGAAATTTGATGTTCATCACTTTTGCACACAAGTGCACTTTTTGGTCCATAAAAATAAATGGGACATAAAAAGAAAAGTGTTTGCAAGAAAAAGCTACTTTTTGATCCATAAAAATAAATGGGATATATAAACAAAGTAGTTTGTATAAAAATGCATTTTTTGATCCATAAAAATAAATGGAATATGAAAATAAAAGTGTTTACATGAAAAGCTACTTTTTGATCCATAAAAATAAATGGGATATAAAAACAAAGTAGTTTGTGTAAGAACACACCTTTTTGATCCATGATAATATGTGAGTTTCCATATAAAGCTCTTTTTGCTTTGGAATCATGATAACATATGATTTGTTGCTTAACATTGTTTTATTTACCAAAATACCATCTTACATCTACATTATTGTCAAAAAGTGATGTTTATGCCTAGCAAAAAGAACACTTTTGCCCTTAAATTCATAAAACACTCCATAAGCTTTGAAATAAGCCTTAGTGGGCCCACACCCCACTTTTCTCGTTCCTTGAATTTAAGGGCCATAATGGATATTATGGATCTTATATTTTAAGTTTGGACCTTAGGCCCATTGTCTATCTTGGGCTTTAAAAAGCCCACTGCCAATGAAGTTGGATACACATCTACTTCATACAGAAGAGTTTTATAACCCACTTCCTCTCTTATGGGTTTAATAGGCCCATTCTTTCCCAAACCCTAAACACCTAATAGCTAAAAAAAAATATATATTTCCTAGAATAAGATAAATCTAGGTTAGGTTTGTTTGGCTTTAGATTAGGAATGTATTAGCATTAAATTGCTTGTTAATTTCGGAGTTAGTGTAGGAATTCTCCTGAACTTATTAAGTGAGAAGGGCATATAAGTTCGATATTCGTGTCTACGCCGGGTCGATGGTCTTGTTTACTTAACTAAGTTGGGTTAATTCTTATACGGACTCCACTATGCGATAATCTTAAATGATTTTCAGAAGAGAAGAAAAATAAATAATTTTTACATAATAAAAAAATCATTTGCATGCATTCTAATACAAGAGTTTCATAAGGAGAATTAGGAATTCTAGATAAGTTTAGAACTAAGTCATGCTCATTTTATGTGTCATACACGCATGCCATGTTTTCAAAACATACAGGTACACGTGAATTTGTCCTCACGTATCTCTTTTGCACGTGTTGGAATTACACATGAGAAACACACTTTTGAAAACCCTCCGTACACGCGCTTATACGCGCACGAGTCATTTTCTTTCGCATGTGATAAGAAAAACACGTATATAATATTTTCAAAATCATTCTGGGCACATGTGCAATAACAAACCGTGTTATAAGACTTGCATTTTTCAAAAATCGCAAACTACCGCATGTGTAGGCGTGTATTTAGAAAATACTCGTGTCCTGCATTGCTCGCTTGGGAGGAAGAACCAAGTGTTGCTTTTTGATAGTGAATGTGTACGGACATACACACGTTTCACGATGTTTCGTACAAGTCTTGATAATTATGCGAGTTGCTTACAAACACGTATAGAAGAATAAATACGTGTATCTTTGCTTTGCACAAATAATAATATTCGTACAACGTGTTGCTCAGTGCACGTGCAAAATACTTTGCACATGTCACTTTTTCGATATGTGCCTAACAATAGGCATTAGTATCAATTTTTGCCCCAGAAAACTTTTTAAGCTTGAAACATAGGTTTAGGGGGCTCAAACTTACATTTCCTCTACACACTCTTTCGTAGAATAATGATAGTTAGATCAAACAACTTCCTAAAATATCCTTAGTTATGAAGTATGGGCCGATCTCACGATCGGGCGGTTGTCGGGTGCCTAACATCTTCCCGACCCGTACGGATTCCTTACCTCGAATCTCTGACCGCAGGCCAACAAATGGGCCATCACTATGATTTCTTAAAAACTTAGAAATTAGAGTGATTTTCAAAACTTGAGTTCTGACTCTTAATAATCAGGTGGCGACTCCTACATCTTCACAAATATACCCTATGTGGTAGAATTTTTATTCGCATTCCCTTTTTGCCCTCTCTGAGCGGCGGGAAGGGTGGGGCCGGGTAAAAATTCACGGTTC
The DNA here is from genome assembly GCA_002174775.1 of Macleaya cordata. Taxonomy (NCBI): domain Eukaryota; kingdom Viridiplantae; phylum Streptophyta; class Magnoliopsida; order Ranunculales; family Papaveraceae; genus Macleaya; species Macleaya cordata. Next base: position 9,375 of record MVGT01003710.1, read on the forward strand.
CACAAGTGGATGCATTCGTCCTTGAACGCGTATTTGGACTCTATTTAGCTTGCCAACTTTTCGAAGAGTGTTATTTTGCAGCACACAATTGTGTTTGCTATACTTCCTGCAACTAGATTAGCAGTAAGAAGTTATTTTGGGATTTAAGTTGCTCAAAATCTCTCTCTCTCTCTCTCTCTCTCTCTCTCTCTTTCTCTCTCTCTCTCCACAACAATTATGGGTTAGGATGTATCATCTCTGTTTTATTGAAGTTACTTAATTTGTGTTATATGTACATGTTTTGTTATCTCTTGTTATACTTTAAGAAGGCCTTCTATTACAATACAGATGACTATTCTTTGTTCTTGTTGAGATGAACTTACGTAATAAAGTTGATTTGGGAGACTGTCTTAAAATTAATATGCTACTAAGGTTAGATGTTTTTGCATTTTTTATCTGCTGTTTCTATAAATTTGAAAGATAAACTAGTGATGACTGTTTATGTAAATATCTGACATATATGTGAAGTTATGAAGTTGGTCCTCTGGTTTTCTTAGAGGCTTTTCTCTAGTTCTAGTGAACTTTTTATTTATTTTGTTCATATCCAATGTAATGCTACAGTGGATCCTTCGGTGTTGAGTTGTTATCCAACAAATGGGCAAGCAACATTATGATGTTGGTCCGGTGGCTGGCTTCGAGTTTTCAGCGTATTATTGTTCAGTAATGGATATGTGGGATGTTATAAGTCTATCTATCTTGGCCTGATAAAATTAATATGTTGTTGAGGTTAGCTATTTTTCCATTTTATATCTGTAGTTTCTGTAAATGTATGTGCAAGATAAACTAGTGAGGACTGTTTATGTAAATATTTATCATTGTCAATTTAAAATTTCAAAGATGACCAAGGTTGCTGCAATGAGCCAATAATGACCTATTATTTTAAACAATGAAATGACAACCAATTCTTTACCCTTCAATGGTGTCAAGACCTTGTTGCTTGGACAGTTCTAACTTTTAATTCTCAAATTTAATTATGTGTAAGATTTTTAATTTATTGTAGACCATTAATAATTATGTCACAAGTAGATATGGACGTATATTTTGATATGCAATGTGATTGGAGTTACTTTTGCATTTTGACTTTAATCTTTTCCATTTGATATCTTCTTTAGTGTCGGTATACATAATTAGGTATTGCCTTGCAAAAGAGTGTATGGATCTTGAAACTCGTAAGCACATACTATACATATACATGCAACATTACTATCTAACTTTACTGCCTTATATATAGTAGTATATCTACTCCATGAATATGTAGGAAAATATGGGTTCGGTTTCTTGAAAATTGGATTACTACGAAATCAAAATAAATAAACTAAGAAAAATTTATCTGAAATGTGATCGAGGCTTGTGTTAAACACATCCTTAAGACAAATTCGTCCCTGCAACGGTGCCAACGGTTCAATAGACGTCTGTCTCCCAGGATACAACGATCGCGTCGTACAAAAGTAGCACTCCAATCTATACGCCCTAGCGAACTTACGATTACTGTGCTCTCACACACTACTCAAAACACTCACAAAGACTCTGAAAACTCTTGTCCAACACTTATTAAAAAACTTAATGAAACTTAATACCCAACTACAAGAGGAAAGGGGTTTATATAGAGTCTAAGGTGACTCTCCATAAACCAATAAGTGTCTGTTCAAAGAGACACATGGCCATAAAAGGTACCTCTAAGAAACACAACTCAAGAAATAAAACTTAAAATAATTTTTCACTCAAAAGAATTATTAAATAAATTAAATAATTCCAACAGAATACTACATATTTATCTCTTTTGCAGGATGGCATCCACATTTTGAAGATTGGTTAATTTATCTAACCTATGTGTGGGTGTCTGCAATAGTTCCATCTATAAAAGTTGTGTTATTTCATTCCTCCACTGTTTTTAATTCTTTCATCTTATTTTAAGTTTCAAACAAATAACATTTCAAATTGAATTCTCTACATGAAGCTTTTATATTTTAACTTTTGTCTGATGACAAAAAGACTAAGAGACTGTTTATTTTTTTGCCACGAGTTAGTGGCAGCCTCATACAAAATAGCTTTTGTTTTTAACTACTAATTAGTGGTAGTAAGAGGCAAACCTTTAATTTTGGGTCGTAAAAAATAAAAACTATTTTGTATGGGCTGCTACTAATTAGTGGCAAAAAAACAAACATACTATAAGTTAAAGAAACTAGAAGAGCCGGACACAAAGGAAAACCTGACCATAGTCTGAAGAAGGGGTATATTCTAACCCAACTAGTTAAGTGTTGACGACTGCCAACCATGCTCTCAGTTTTTACTCGATTATGTTTCTAACATTCCTAAGTTCCTTTGTAAATCTTTTGTTCTCGATTAGGTAAATGACGGCATCATAGATATTGGGGTTTGAAAACACAACCGAAAGAGTTAAAATTGGTATTGTTTCATAAAACTTGTGTCCCTTATTTTCATTTTTATTAAGAGGGAAAAGTTTTTGACGAAAAATGAGATATGAAAATATACAAGTGGATTTACTCAGTTTGAATCCATTTTTTCTCATGTAGTTAATAATTGGTCCAGGTATATATCTATACCTTGTTAAATTTATGCGTCTTGAAACCTAATCATGATTTTCTCTCATTTCTATGATTAAATCATATCATTGAAACAGATTCTGATCCTGTATTTGAATTCTTCTGGTTGTACCTTAAATACTTAATTACTTTGTTCCACTTGATGAATGGTTTAATGTTAATTTAGATGCTTAATTGTACTAAAACTTTGATCTTGTGATTATTTGCCATTAATGGGTCGCCATTCATGTCGTTTAAAGCAGATGTTGAGGACAGGTTTATGGTCTCCTATAAAGATGAGAAACAGTTTAACCACATCACTAGATTTTAGTTCCTAAACAAGCAGGTTATTCTCAATTTGTTATATTCTCAATAAATTAAACTTTCAATTTTGGTATATAGGGATCAATAATCTATGTGGTTCAGTGCTAGAAAAAGAGATTATGATATTTAGGCAACATATATTGATGAGGTATTTGCTGAATTTCTAACATTCATTTTCTTTTTTGATTGAGATTGCAGGTGGGCTAAAAGTTGAGGAAATGAAAGGTCCTAGAATTTATGCCTGAAAAAACTCAAGCAGCAAAAATCTGACCATTCGAATACCCATAATTTATTGATTCAGTAGAAGAGTTTTCATTATATTTTTCCATTATCATTGGTTGTATTTTAAATATGGCATTGGTGTTACAATTAAATATGTAAGATGAATTGCTATGATATGGCATTGATTAAACTCTTATGCTTTCTCTTCAATTGTACAAATTAGTCATGTGGAACTTCAATTTTTAGAGCAGGAGCTCCTATAATATAAGGGATCTTGTTTCTTGGTATTGTTTCTGTCACTAAAAAGATGTTCAATGCAAAAGGGATGCTTCAAAATCAGTGACAAATTTCTGATTGCTTTTTTTTTTTTGTAGAAGCTTCCAAATTGGTAACGTTTTTTAAATGTTACTGAATTGGTCGAAGCATGTCAACGGTTGGCACTTAGTGAAACATATTTAAGCTTTGTACTAGTTTCGAATCCGTTTCGAATTTATGAATAGTGTGACTCATACGTCTAAGTTGAACGGTTTTCTGATGCTTTACAGTTGTTACAGAACCACTTCTGTACCGGTTTGGAACCGTTACGGCAAATCCGGCACACCAGAATTCGTAACGGTTCTGAACAGTTACAGAGGCCTTCAGTAACACTTCATACACGTTACAGATTTGTGATTTTGGCCTAGTTATACTATTTGTTGTGCATGCATGCATTCAATTAATAGTCCAAAAGTATAACTTTTATTCATAAATATTTAACTGCTACAGGGGTGCAACAAAAACCAACAAAAAATAATAAAAACCAACAACCTACATTCAATTTACTTTATGTTAAAATTTTCTAATTTGCTACATAGGTCTTCAAGGGTGGTCTGAATGACAATCTGGGCACCCACAGGAGAGTCGAACTTGGAAGCTCCTTTGAGTTTTTTAGCCTCTTTGAAACATTGTGTATCAGCACACTTGGTACAACCTAGATACTTTTCACCTTCGTGACCCTCCCACGTTGAAACCTTTATATCTCTAATACCCGAACATCCCTCCACCCTATATGTAGCACCCACCCAAGGACACTTGTTCCTCCAATGATCGCTCTCGCGACATCCAAAACAACCAACTGACTAGTGTGGCTTTGGGGTTGAACTAGAACCTGTAGTACCCATACTTTCTGAAATAGAATCATCCAACCATTAGAAATTACCACAAGTTGAATATTGACACTTCAAGAACATTCGACCAGGGTTCATAGCAGTCTCAGAGACCATCAACTTACAAATACCGTTGCACTTCACTATCTTGCACTTAGTATACAAAAATGGGCAAGTAGGAGCCAGGTGTGAGCTTAGATGGCATACTTGACAGTTGTTTTCTCCTGAAAGGCACTAGAAAAACAAAACAAAGAAGTTAGAAAATTCGTCAAAACAAATATAGTAATAAATTATATTAGTGTTAAGTCCCTTCTGTAAATATATTAATTTGAGTTACATCCCTCTTCGGTTCATCCTCCTCCATTGATAAAGATTTGTACCAATAACCAGCTACACTGACATGCAATGCAAAACAGAGTCAGTTATCTTTGATTTTCAAAGCTAACATACCTTATTGTATTTGCTTGATTCACCACCTCCACCAATTCTAAAACAAGATGAACAAGGGAGTTGAGGAAGAAGAACCTGAAATTTACACTTTGGTAGAGAAATTTTAGGCTTTTCAACAATAAATACTAACTTTCAAATTTGTGGAGTTCTAACTTTAGCCATGAATCCTATTTATAGGGTTTGAAGAAGAAGATATGACCATTGGCAAACGGTCATATTTGTGCCTCACTTGTGAATGTACAGGCCATCGATCTCACTGCTATACCCCAGCCGTTGGATAGAGAGGGGGTATTTTTTATATTAAATTTTAGGTTTACTTAAGTCCCTCACGTGGTACACATTTGAGGGGTAATTTGGTCCAAAAGGCACATATGTATTCAAAACGTGCACCATTTAACAATGATTTGTGTCTTTCTATACAAAAGGGACTAACGTTAGTTTTTTTTATTATGGAGGGACGAAACCCAGTTTCAATTATCAACTAGGGACTAAACCCTAAAATTCCCTAAAAAAAATCTAGAAAGATCTCGATTTTCAGTTACCCCCCAACTGGATAATCACAAAAATCACTTACCCCCCATTTTCTGAAAATGAAACAAGGAAAAGAAGCCCNACAGGGAGAAAAAAGCCATGGTTTAGGGTTCTTTGATTGTAAAATAGGATTTGATACTTACTTGGGATGAAGATTTTCCCCCTATCATTCTTGAAATTTCAACAAAATAGACCTTATTGTGAAACCCCGTTAATAATATTAATAATAATAAAAATAAAGGCAAACAAAAAAAGGAGAGAGTTAGCTAGGTTTGGGGGACACGGGCTGGCCCGACCCGCGACTTAGCCCGTGACCCGAACCAGCCACCTCCCTCCCCCCAATCAGCCGAGTGCTGATCAACAAAAAAAAAGGGGTTCTTCCAAAATAGTTTTCGAACCTTAACCTAAAAGATACAAAACCTATATATATACTACTATATGTTATCACTAAGGTAAGCTTGTGAAAGGTTGAGGACTTTCTACAAGGATGGTGGATCATACTTATCTGGATGTGGTACACCATCTGAGACTTTGCTAGGTGTTTTTGCCTTCAGGGCGGAATGGGACGTTAGGAAGACAGGTACATCTAGGGAAGTCTGGGAAGTCACGATTATTTCCTGGTAAACCATGTGTGTTGGTGGTGTTGAGTAACTAGTTTAGCTGAGGTTCGCATGCCTGCCCGATGGGTGTTAGACGCGGGGGAAGGTTGTCGAGGAACCTTCTCTGGATTAGTTGGGGCCCTTGTCTAGTCTGCAGTCGTCAAATTATGCGTACGTAGTATCCGATCTTGAAATAATTGACTGGGGTAACCCGGTCGTGTTCCTTGGCTCTGCTAGCAGAAGTACACTACTATTGTTTGTATACATATATATGCAGGTTTTTCTTTGATGTTTCAATCAACTATATAATATGCATTGCTATTACAAATGCTTTCGAGATGTTATCGGATTAATCGTTGCATGTTATGATATTAGGATGGTTGATCTACCTACTGAGTTTCTCACCCATTTATTTTCGTGATTTTTCAGTTGACGGTTGAGGATCGAGTTAGGATCCTTAGTGGTGCTGTGATTTGGTTTTTTTGGCGAGGGATTCCTTGTTTTGGGTTTGATGTAGGTTTCCCTCTCTTTAGTCACAGTAGACGTTTTTCTACCTCTAACTTTCTTACTTGGGACTTATGTTTTATGGCTCAGTTGTGAGCCTTACGTTACTCTTGTTTTATAATGAATGCAACTTCTACTTTATCCTCTCTCACTATATATATTTTGACAGGAAACAACAAATATAACTATATATCATATCACAAATATATCCATGTTAAGTGAAAGATTAAATGTCGTAGTTATTTGCAGGTGACTTAGAAGATGGGATAATCTTAGACAATGTTGTCTTGACAGGTCCCTCCTGGTCCTACATCGTTGGGATTTCAGTTGAGTTGAGAAAAAAAATTGGTGGCAATTTTAGTGCATACCTTTAGTTTTTTTTGCTTCCACTATGTATATTTTGTATGCACTGTGTTTATTAGGTGACAAAAGGTCCAGTTTACAGGGGAGACTCTACAGGATTTGAGTCTCGTTGTAGACTGATAGTAATGTCCCTTATTTTGGGGTACGGGGCGTTGCAGGTGGTATCAGAGCATTGTTAGCTCTGAGTAGATCAAATAACAAGATAAAAGCCACCAAGAGTAGGAAAAAATATGTTGAAAGCTAAAAGCTTTAAAGAACTAAAAGTTACCAAGTATAAAAACCTTATTACTGTACTTTGATATTTTGTTGACTTAAATGCTTTCAATCGGTTTATGTTATTTAATAGTTTTACAAGTTTGGTGGAATATGAGGCTAAACTTGTTATTTGCATGACCTTTGGCAGTGAACGATGCCGAGGGGGCGACCTAGACGACAACCGCCACCTCCACCACCGCCATCACCGCCCCATGCACCTATTCCCCCGCCGCAACCACAACCGCAACCCGCCAACCCCGGACTAGTCGGCCTTCTCCAAACGGTCAACTTGTTAGTTATCGAAGTGGCCCAGTTGAGACAAGAGGTTAGAGTGAACCAAGAAACTGCACATGGGGTGGTACCCCCACCACCACCACCACCTCCCCAGCCTGCTCCACCTATGGTTGGGAACCCTAGGCCACATGATGATAATGCAATTTTGAAGGACTTCAAGAGCTGGGGACCCACTTCTTATGATGGAACACCGGATCCAGCAAGGGCCGAAAAGTGGCTTAAGGACATTGAGAAGATATTCGACTTACTTAGATGCACTGATGTGCTGAAAGTTAGGATGGCTACTTATATGCTAGTTGACGATGCATGGGACTGGTGGAAGAGCACTTCGAAAGGGATGGGTCCAATCACTTGGGACGAATTCCAAAATTTGTTTTTAGATAGGTATTTCTCTATGGCAGTGAAGGAAAGGAAGTATTACGAGTTCATGGGCCTGAAACAGGGAAGTATGACCGTGGATCAGTATGTGGCTAGGTTCACTAACTTATCTCGTTTTGCCCCTACGATTGTCAATAAAGAGGCAGACAAGATAAGGAAATTTAGGGATGGACTGAATCCTCAGCTGTATGAGAAGCTCTTAGCTTTTGAATTCTATAGTTTTAATGAGATTATCAGGAAGGTTCAGATGCTAGAGAGGGGGTGTGAAGTACTTCAGAGAAGGCAAGAGATAGCCACATAGAAACGAGGAGCCAACCAGTTTCAACAATAAAACCAATTTGGCAGGGTTGAAAGGCCGAGGGTACAAGGCAGAGACAACAACCCCAACAACAGAGGGTAGCACTACAGGGTAGAGCACCGCAACAACCCAATAGACCTCAAGGAAACCAAGGTCAGCAACAACCACGACCACAACAACAACAACCGAGAGATGATGGCAGGGTTCAATGTTGGGATTGTGGGGAAAGAGGGCACGTGAAGCGAAATTGCCCTAGGGGCAATCGACAACAGACAGGTGGAGTTACTCAGGGACGCATGTTTGCCATTTCGCAGGATAATGCACAGGTTTCCGACGACGTGATTGAAGGTAGGATCTTGTTATATAATGTATGGGTACATGTACTAATTGACTCTGGTTCTACTCTCTTAATCGTTGCTACTAGGTTAGTGAATACCCTAAACCTTCCAGTTTCTACCAGTGGGAGGTTTTTAGAGCTAGCAACACCTATAGGAAAGTGCTCAGTGCCACATAAAGTTTGTAGAGACTGCGTGGTTCGAGTGGGTGAAGTAGAGTTGAACGTAATCTTGACATTGTTTGACATTAGAGACTTCGATATGATTTTGGGAATGGATTGGATGTCGGCACATCACGCACATATTGACTGTTATGCTAAGGTAGTAACCCTTAAAATCCCTGGACAGCCTATTGTAAAGTTTAGAGGACAGAAGCATCAAATTCCTTTGAAAGGTTTAGAGTTTGATCTAATTAACAGAAGTGAAGTCAAAATGTTCACTATATTTGGGGAAGAGACACGCGAGTTACCTGCACTCGAGACCATACCTATAGTCTCTGAATTCGTGGATGTCTTCCCTGAGGACCTACCTGGGTTACCACCTCATAGAACAATAGAGTTTTCTATTGATGTCATGCCAGGTACATCGCCCATCTCTCTAGCAACTTACAGGATGGCCCCAATAGAAATGAAGGAGTTGAAGATTCAACTTCAGGAATTGGAGGATCAGGGTTTTATCAGGAAGAGTTCCTCACCTTGGGGAGCCCCCGTACTGTTTGTAAAGAAGAAGGACGGTACACTCCGCCTATGTATCGACTACCGAAAGTTAAATCAGGTGACCGTCAAGAACAAGTATCCTCTCCCTAGAATTGGCGATTTATTTGACCAACTTAAGGGTGCCAAGTATTTTTCGAAAATCGACCTTCGGTCTGGGTATCATCAATTAAGGATCAAGGCGAGTGACATTTCTAAGACAACCTTCAGGACGCGGTATGGGCTCTATAAATACTTGGTGATGCCTTTTGGGCTCACTAATGCCCCCGCCGCTTTCATGGATTTGATGAATGGAGTGTTCAAGGAATTCTTAGATCAGTTTGTAGTCGTCTTTATCGATGACATTTTGATCTATTCTAAAACTTTGGAAGAACACGAGGAACATCTAAGAATTACGCTGCAAACACTTAGGAAACATCGCTTGTTTGCTAAATTCTCCAAGTGTGAATTTTGGCTCAGAGAAGTAAAGTTCCTTGGACATGTTATATCACCTGAGGGTGTTTCCGTGGATCCCTCTAAGGTTAAAGCAATTGTTAATTGGTCTAGGCCGACTTCAGTGACTGAGATTCGAAGTTTCTTAGGGCTAGCCGATTACTATCGCAGGTTCGTGGAAGGGTTCTCAAAAATTGCAGCTCCGTTAACCAAGCTCACACAGAAAGGAGTACCATTTGAATGGTCGATTGAGTGTGAGAGATCCTCCAAGATTTAAAGAAGGGGTTGACTTCGGCACCAATACTTATAGTGCCAACACCTGGTGCATCTTCACTGATGCATCACGTAGAGGTTTAAGTTGTGTTCTAATGCAGGGTGATCGAGTTGTCACTTATGGATCGAGGTAGTTGAAGGTGCATGAACAAAACTATCCTACACATGACCTAGAGTTAGCGGTCGTTGTTTTTGCCTTAAAGATTTGGCTCCACTATCTTTATGGTAAAAAGTTTGAGTTGTATTCAGATCATAAAAGCCTTAAATATCTATTCTCATAGAAGGATCTGAACATGAGGTAGCGTAGATGGATAGAATTCCTTAAGGACTACGATTTTGAACTGCACTACCATCCAGGAAAAGCGAATGTAGTCGCCGATGCCTTGAGTCGGAAGAAAGAAATCTTCCTAGCTCATATGATGGTGAAGGAATGGGGTATGTTGGCATCAGCAGCCGACTATGAACTCAATTACCTCATTGAACCTCTAGAAGAGTGGTGTGGTGTTTATGCCACTTATGGGAGAATGCATCCTTCCTTGTATCCCGACATTGCAGTAGCACAAGGTAGGGATAAAGATTTCGAAGTGTATAGGAAGAAGGCTGAAAATCCAAATTTTGAAGATTGGAGACATCATGAGGATGAAAGCTTGAGATTTAGAAACAGGATTTGGGTTCCTTCTGATAACAATTTGAGAAAGACCATCCTCGATAAGGCACATAAGACTCCATATACAATTCACCCGGGTAGCACCAAGATGTACAGGGACTTACGTAGAAATTTTTGGTGGCCGGGAATGAAGAATGACATTGCCCTATATGTGAGTAGATGCCTCACATGCCAGCAAATCAAAGCGGAACATCGAAAACAAGCGGGTGAACTTCAGTCACTTGAGGTACCTAAGTGGAAGTGGGAACACATAGCAATAGATTTTGTGACCGACCTACCGAAGAGCAGAGACGGTCATGATGCCATTTGGGTGATTGTTGATAGGCTGACGAAGTCTGCTCATTTTCTCCCAGTTTCCATGACTTACACCTTAGAGAAGCTTAGTAGGTTGTACATTAAGGAGATCGTCAAATTTCATGGAATACGAGTGTCCATTGTTTCAGATCGAGACCCTCGATTTACATCTAAGTTATGGGAGAAATTACATACTGCCTTAGGTTCAAAGCTACGCTTTAGCACTTCCAACCACCCACAAACGGATGGACAATCAGAGCGGACAATACAGATTCTTGAGGATATGTTACGGGCTTGTGTGTTAGATTCTGGAGGCAACTGGCAGAAACACTTATACCTGGCAGAGTTTGCTTATAATAACAGCTACCAGGCAAGTATTGGCATGTCCCCTTTTGAGGCCTTATATGGTAGGCCTTGCAGATCTCCTATTTGCTAGTCGGATGTTGGTGAAAAAGCTGTATGGGGTCCTGAGGTGATACAGGAGACCACAGAAAGAATGAAGTTAGTGAAAGAAAGAATGCTCAAAGCACAAAGTCGACAAAAGAGTTATGCAGATCGTCGTAGACGACCTCTTGCTTTCAGTGTAGGGGATTATGTGTTTTTGAAAGTATCCCCTAGGATGGGCATTCGACGGTTTGGATTACGTGAGAAGTTGGCTCCAAGATACGTATAGGTCCTGTAGCTTACAGAGTTGCTTTGCCACCACATTTGGAAAAGGTTCATAATGTTTTTCATGTATCACAGTTGAGGAAGTATGAACCCGATCCAGAACACGTCATTGATTGGCATAACTTAGAGCTAGGAGAAGATGCCTCGTACGATAACCTATTCAGATTGAAGATCGCCAAGTGAAGGTGCTGAGAAACAAGGAAATTCCTTTAGTTCGGGTCCTTTCTCGGTTTGAGGTATGCCCTTTAAATTTCGAGGACGAAATGAGGAGACATGAGGAGACAATACCCAGATCTTTTCTCGGTTTGAGGTATGCCCTTTAAATTTCGAGGACGAAATTTTTTTTAAGGGGGGGATGATTGTGAAACCCCGTTAATAATATTAATAATAATAAAAATAAAGGCAAACAAAAAAAAGGAGAGGAAATATTTTTAGCTAGGTTTGGGGGACACGGGCTGGCCCGACCCGCGACCCAGCCCGTGACCTGAACCCGCCACCTCCCTCTCCCCCAATCAACCGAGTGCTGATCAACAAAAAAAAAGAAAGAAAGAAAGCAAGAAAGAAAAGGCTGAGAGAAGGGGGAGCTCGACAGAGCCAAAAGGGAGAGATAGAGAACCGAGAGAGAGAGGGAGAAACAGAGAGAGAAGGAAAGATTGAGAGAGAGAGAAGCTGAGAGAGGGAGAGAGAGAGACACAGAGAGAGAGAGAGCTGAAGGAGATAGAGAACTGAGAGAGAGAGAAAAAAAAAATTGAGAGGGAGAGAGAGACCGAGAGTTGGAGAGAGAGATAGAAAGCTGAGAGAGGGAGAGAGAGACGCAGAGAGAGAGCTGAGGGAGAGAGAATAACTGAAAGAGAGAGAGAAAAATCGAGAGGGAGAGAGAGACCGAGAGCAGGAGAGAGAGAGGAGAAATCGAGAGGAAGAAGATAGCTGCTACTGTCCACGTAGAGGAGAAGAAGAGCAGCTGCTGCCGCCGGCAGCAGCTGCCGTTCCAGCAGAAAGAAGAAGAAGAAGAAGAGAGGAAGAAAGGGGAAATCAACCCCATTCTTCTCCCTCAACCTCTAAACTCCTTGGGTAAGTTTTTTTGCCCAAAAATCTTTGGATTTCAGCTGATTTTTCTGAGTTAATAACTTAGGATTTTTATTCAACATGCATGTTAGTGTAGATCTTTGTGTTTTAGAGCTCAATGGTGGAAAAGGGGATGAGATGGGCTAATTTTTTGTGTTAAGGTGAGAAATCAGCACCCTAATATTGTAGATCTTATGATTTTTGTGATGTAAATTGGAGTTTTTGAGGAAAAAAGAAAATTTGTGATGAAGATGAAATTTTGGACTATTAGGTTTGAAGATTTGATATGAATATATGGTTTTTATGATCTAAGTTCCTCCATTTTTTATGCATGCAAGTGGAGACTCAAACTTGATGAGGTTATGGTGATTTATCTTTGTATAGCTTGTGGATGTTGATAGAAAAACGTTTATGTTCAAGATAAATAAATTAGATGTGGGATCTATATTATTGGGATGATTTCCTTTAGTTTCATACTAAAGATGGTGCTTGGTTGTGGTGAATATAAAATCTTGCATGATTTTGGTGGACAATGACTTCTGAAACTAGGATGAAGTTGTGGATTATTTTAGGTATTCGCGGGACCATTAATGATGGTTAAATGCTTAGGTTTTTTTTATGTAAAACGAATTTGGTATACTAGGAAGTAAGAGTTGAAGTTGATCAAGTTGTCGGAAGTGTTTTGGGAGTTGATCTATCAAACCTTATGTTAGTATAACACTCCTTGATCTCTGTTTTATTTTTGAGGAAATGAAAATGTTTGTACTTTGAGGATTTAGTTTAAATATATTTTTAATATGAGTTTAACAATGAAATTGGGACTGTTTAGGTTAAATCTTGAATTGATGGAGGTGGATGATGGAAAAGCATAAGAGAAATTTAAAACCCTAGATAATGAACTCTAGGTCTAGGATGAGACTTTTGGGATGTTTTGAGGATTTTGATGAATGTGCCTTATTATTTGGAGAAAAGATAAAAGCCACATGAATGGACATGATAACACTCTGTGGGCTTACATTATATGTTGGGTATTCCTCTTACTTGGAATGATTTCTAAGACTTATGGGACTATTCTTAGTTAACCTCATGTTGGTAAAGATATTGGGTCATGGAATTTTGGTTTCATCTTGAACAAGGCCTAGTGGATGGGGACATACGAGGTTAAAATAGGCTTTGTGGACTTTCTGATTTATGATGTCTAAGTTTAAGGCTCTGAAAGTTGATTTTTGCTCGTTTTACTTTTTCTATAGTTTTGGGTTCTAGGTTACAAAACCTAACAGTTGTTTTCTTTATTTTCTCCTCCAGCTGGTGAGCTGGGTGTTGCTGACTCTCTGGGTGAGGAGGATCAGTTTCTGTACCGCTAGAGGTAGGTGGTCAATTTATCTTAATAGCACCTAACCTTTTAAATGCATGTTTCGAACTGTTATGTATGTACTTTTGTATGCAAGGCATGGCATGAAATTTATGGATAACAACAACCTGATGTTATGAAGAAAACATTGAGAAACTGGTTTTAATATGGAAATTTGCATGCTTGATTTCATATCATGTTTATGAAATATTTATCTTGGATTGTGAACAAATGTGACTTCAAGTTTACTATCACGGTTTATGTGGATGAAATGATGGTTATGTTGGAAAACAATGTTTAATATATTGAAAACTTTTGGAAGAGACGAAAATCTGTTTTATCGAGTGTTTTCTCGATGTGAAACCCAACCTTGAAAATGTGACAAAAGGAATTTCTCCTGTGACCGCCTAAAGACGGTAGTGGCGTCTCACTACCGGGCTTGATAGGGTTCACGACGACACGGAGAACCGTATATGCCTTAGGTGGACTGGTGCCTGTGCTACTTCTATTCGGATTCTCGCTTGAGTGATTTGTGTGTGTTGGCCGCCAGGGATCCTCACCCTTACGAGGGTGGGTGAGTTGGTTTGCCAGGTCCCGCAGACTTGGGTGCATGGGTTGGCCTGCCAGGGATCCTCACCCTTACGGGGGTTGGCCTGCCAGGGATCCTCACCCTTACGAGGGTGGGTGAGTTGGCTTGCCATGGTCCTTCATCCTTAGGACCAGTTACACTTATTGTATGTAGATTTCAAAAGGGAATTTCTACAAAAAAGGGACTTTGGTTTTCAAAAAAAAAAGGGGGTTCTTCCAAAATAGTTTTCGAACCTTAACCTAAAAGACACACAACCTATATATACTACTATATGTTATCACTAAGGTAAGCTTGTGAAAGGTTGACGACTTTCTACAAGGATGGTGGATTATGCTTATCCGGATGTGGTACACCATCTAAGACTTTGCTAGGTATTTTTGTCTTCAGGGTAGAATAGGACGTGAGGGAGACAGGTACATCTAGGAAGTCTGGGAAGTCACGATTATTTCCTGGTAAACAATGTTTGTTGGTAGTGTTGAGTAACTAGTTTAGCTGAGGTTCGCATGCCTGCCCGATGGGTGTTAGACGCGGGGGAAGGTTGTCGGGGAACCTTCTCTGGATTAGTTGGGGGCCCTTGTCTAGTCTGCAGTCGTCAAATTGTGCGCACGTAGTATCCGATCTTAAAATAATTGACTGAGGTAACCCGGTCGTGTTCCTTGGCTATGCTAGCAGAAGTACACTACTATTGTTTGTATACATATATATGTAGGTTTTTCTTTGAAGTTTCAATCAACTATATAATATGCATTGCTATTACAAATGCTTTCGAGATGTTATCGGATTAATCGCTGCATGTGATGATATTAGGATGGTTGATCTACCTACTGAGTTTCTCACCCATTTATTTTCGTGGTTTTTCAGTTGACAGTTGAGGATCGAGTTAGGATCCTTAGTGGTGCTGTAACGTGATTTTCTTGGCGAGGGATTCCTTGTTTTGAATTTGATGTAGGTTTCCCTCTCTTCAGTCACAGTAGACGTTTTTCTACCTCTAACTTTCTTACTTGGGACTTATGTTTTATGGCTCGGTTGTGAGCCTTACGTTACTCTTGTTTTATAATGAATGCAACTTCTACTTTATCTTCTCTCACTATATATATTTTGACAAAAAACAACAAACATAACTATATATCATATCATAAATATATCCATGTTAAGTGAAAGACTGAATGTCGTAGTTATTTGCAGGTGACTTAGAAGATGGGATTATCTTAGACAATGTTGTCTTGACAGGTCCCTCCTGGTCTTACATCGTTGGGATTTCAGTTGAGTTGAGAAAAAAAATGGGTGGCAATTTTAGTGCATACTTATAGTGTTTTTTTTGCTTCCGCTGTATATATTTTGTATGCACTGTATTTATTAGGTGACAAAAGGTCCAGTTTACAGGGGAGACTCTGCCGGATTTGAGTCTCGTTGTAGACTGATGGTAATGTCCCTTATTTTGGGGTACGGGGCGTTACACTTATAATGGAGCTTTAATGGTGGTTATATCTAAAGAGAAGTATAGAAGAAGAAGATGGAGTTTTTTGAGGAATTAGAGGGGTTTTGTAAGGGGAGTGGGCGATCGTTGTGAGACAACGGTCACAAACCTTGGCTCTAATCTTGGCCATGCATCCTAGGGTCGTTAGGATGCAGCCACGTTATTAATGAATCCTTTAACTTGGGTTGGGTTGGGTTAGTTTGAGGGGAGGGTATTTCAGACTTTTTTGAGTTATATGACGTGCACGTGGGTCACTTTGACCAAATGGATGGTCAAATGATGAAAATGATAACAGTGGGGGGAAAAATAATTTTTTGAAAGATTTGGGGAGGGTAAGTGATTTTCCAATTAGCAATTGGGGGGGGGTAAATATAATTTGCTAAAAAAAACTAAGTATTACCTTGCTTCGATAATCCAATATTCACACAGAATGTGTATATTACTATTTCTTTCACCGTCCAACCATTCAAAATTGCATCTTTATAGAATTATGAGTTGAAACAACTCTCAACAAAATGTTTGGCATGGGTAAAAAGTGAATCATATTAATGTACTTCCACCAATTTGCCTTCAACACCCTTTCTATTTTTTTTATATTTCTTTTATTAGTATTTATACTTGCTTTATCTTTTTGAATAGGTAATTTATAATCAAATTTACAGAATGTCTAAGTGGTCTAAATTTTTGTCGTCACAAAGCATTCACAATGGTCAGAAGTTAGGAACAACGGACACTTCAATTTGAGTGGAGTGTTCGTGTCGGACATGTGCCAGACATGTGTCGGACACGATCGTATCTTGTCGTGGCTGCGTCCGTGTCCGTGCTACCTAGGTTAGAAGTAGTGAAAAAATAGAAAAAGTTTGCAAAAATTAAAATGAATTCAAATTGGATGATGTATATATGTAAAGAAAAGAAATATGAAGAAAAAAGGAAACAAAAAAGAAAGATGAGTTTTTAAGAGCATTCCTAGGTCCTAACAGAAGTTCTCTCCTAAGTAAGTTCTACAAGTTCTGGAGTTCCATTGCATTGCATTGATGAATCTAGTTGGAAAGACCTACTACTGGAAGGAATCCTCCTTTTTATATGTGGTCTGGCTATTCTGTGTTTGCAGGACTATAGTATAGGTCAGATGTTTTCATGAGCAGTGGGCAGCAGATCTTCCCTTATTTTAAGAAGGGTTTTGTTAACATGTGCCCTAAGGGCACACGTTAAGAAGACTTAAATGAGTTGCTTTTTACATTGGAAATCGTATTTTTACTTCGAAATTCCTCCACAATTCTAACAGCTTTGTGTTCCACAAATACCCCTGAAAATACTTTCTTTAAAACTGCCAGGTTTCAATCTTTATTAATTACAAGCCCTTATTTGTTGTTTTACATGAAATCTACCACTTAAATTTTAGATAAGTGAGTCCTGCAATGACAAATTCAACGGTTCTCAGTTAGGGTTAGTCCCATTTTTTTTGGATTTTGCTCTAGCAATATTTGTTTAGTTAAAAATCAATTGCAGCTCATTAAAAAAAATTAAGTTATTCCATTTATGGACATCAATCCCTTGGGGCCACTTCAAAATTTGATTTTCATTGTGTATATCTTCCTTATAAAAATTTGTATATTCTAAAACTTGTAAAATTAATCATCTTAAATCAACTATAACTAAATAGCTCAATAAACGTTGATTTTCAAGTTTTAAAATATGCTAATTTTGCGAGGATGATCAACATAGTGAGGAAAGCATCATCATCTAATACCATTCTGTGGATCAAATTTATGTGGGACATACATGTAATATATCAATAACATCATCTAATATCATCTTCACTAGACCTGGCAACAGGTTAGGGTTAGGGTCGACTCTAGCCGGGTTGACGGGTTAAGGGTCAAGATTGCTCAACCCTAACCCTAACTCGTTTAATAAATGGGTCAGTTTTTCATACCCTAACCCTAGGCGGGTTGATCCTAACGGGTTGGCGGGTTAACTCTAACTAAAATTTAAAAATTTTAAAGATCATTTATTACTCATTAATTATTATTTTAAACTTAAAACTCATTAATTAAATTAAAATTTGTCAAATTTATTAGTTGAAAGATTAAATTACTAACAAATTTATTAGTTGAAAGATTAAATTACTAACTAGTTTTTTATTTAAATTAGATAAAAATTTCATATTTCATGCTTCAAATTAGGAAATAGAAAAGAAAGAAATGAAGATCCCCAAAATTTTCTCCAATTCGGCTTCAGTTTGACCACATTAGGATTTTATGAGTTTAATTGAAGTTTAATTTGACCTTAATTGATCTTTAAAAGTAACTAATTGAAATAAAATTTAAAAAATTGAACTTAATTTGACCTTAATTGAGGTTTTATCGAATTAAGATATGGTACTTTTTTTTTTTGAATTTGGATACTATACTACCCGTTTTTTATAGTAACCATTGACTTCCCTACATCCATCATCATCAATCATGATAACATCACCACTATCCATAATCCTTGTCATTATGCATCATCTATTTGACTACATACCGAAAGTCGATCAAGATAACACGTTATTCATATATTACATATGGGTCCCACATGATTTTGATCCAACAAATTATATTAAATGATGATATTTTTCTCACTATGTTGATCATCCTTACAAAAAATTGACATATTTTAAAATTTAGAAATCAATGTTCATTAAGCTATTCAGTTTACCATTAATTTCATCGAATGGATGATGAATTTTATAAGTTATTTTTAGTAGAAAATTTTTTACAAGTTTTAGAATATACTAATTTTTATAAGTAAGATTTACATATTGAGAAGAACATCCTCATCAAAAATTAAATTTTGAAGTGGGCCTGAAAAGATTGATGCCCATAAATGGGATAACTATTTTTTTTTAATAGCTGCCATTGATATTTTAAATAATCAAATGTTGACATAGCAAAATAAAAAAAAATGGGACTAACCACAATTGAAAACGTTGAATTTGTTACAGCTGGACCTACTTATTTAAAATTACTCCTTGACTGTTTTGTTTAAGTGGTGATTTCATATAAAAGTTAAGACAACAAACAAGGGCTTGTAACGTAATAAAGATTGGAAACTGGGTAGTTTTAAAGAGAGTATTTTCAGGGGTATTTGTGGAACAAAAAACTGTTAGAATTGTGGAGGAATTTCTAAGTAAAAATACAATTTTCAACCTAAAAAGCAACTCATTTAAGTCTTCTTAACGTGTGCCCTTAGGGCGGTAATGCTACAGGCACCCCGGATTTGCACACAAAATCATACCCGGGGTCTAATTTGGGTCTAATTTGAGTCTAACTTGGTCTAACGTAGGTCTAATTTTGGTCTAATTTGAATAAAATAATCAGAGGTATTAGCAAAGGTGCAAATCCAAGGTGCTTGTAGCATTTTTCTTAAGAAAGATGGTGCCAGCCACAGGCGGAGCCAATATAGGCCCAGTGGGAGCAGCCGCCCCCACTCAACACTTTGCACAAATTTTTTTATATATTCTTTATATGTGGGGACTTATAATTTTTAAACTATAAAACCTATCTATTTACTGTTAAATTTTTTTAAAATATAATCTTGGCCCACCAATCACCAAGAAGTCCAAAACCAATTGGTTAGGGAGCACGTGTTCCACACAACACAGCTATAAAAACTAGAGAAGTCAGAAAACTTTTTTCTTTCATCTTGTTTTTTTTGTTTGGCGTACTCCAGCTATTCTTACTCGTCCTCATCAACGGGTACTCTCGATTTCTCTGATCTTCGGCAGGGTAAGTACTCTTTGTTAATTTTAACAAGTAACTTAAAATGTATTTGTATTGAACTTATAAAACAAAAGGAAATGCAAGGTTAAACTTTACATCTAGGGTTTATAGTTTCAATTTGTTATTCTTAATTTCTTAACCTAGTAAAAACTTAAGAATTAGGGTTTTTTTTTTAATTCCCATCAATATGTTTATTTCAGTTTTAGTACTAAATATTACTAAGTTAATAACTAATACATAAAAAGGTATTTACTTTTTCTTTTCTTTTTTCTAATTTAGGGTTTTTATTGATTTGTGTTAAAATATTGTTAAACTTTTAATCTAGGGTTTATATTAATCAGTCTTAAATGTTGATAAACAAGAAAACCCTATTTACATCTATGATTTGGTTTTTTTAACTTTCATTATAATCTTAAAAATCATTGAATCAATGATTACATTTGTTGCTAATACTTTCATAATTTTAGCCTTAGTTTTAAAAGTTGATAAGCAATGAATTATTTAAGTCTAGATTTTTAATCATTCTAATGTTTAAAATAATTGATACTATTTGATGTTAATATGCTATTTCAGCTGAAGATTTGTTGCTTAAGACTTTACAGTACCTCTGCAAACTAGTGCCATCTATAGCCGGTAGGTACTAAAATCTATAATCTTTATTTAATGCAGTATATATATTAGAATGCTCTTTTAATCGTTTGTTTATAGTTTATCACGTTCAAATTAATTTTTATTTTTATTTCAATTTATGTTTTTCAGTAGATTAAAATAATTAGTTTTTTTAGGATAGTTAGGAATTCTAATTTAAATTGCATTTGAATACACAAACTGATTTCTGCAATAGTTATGGAAAGATATTTCAAGAGAAAAAGGACGATCAAGTTGTCTTCGCCTTAAAATAGAAACGACGATAGTTCAAAGCAAAGTTGTGTAGAAATTGATTTGGCAAATCTCCCTGCTGATCCTAGGCTACGAACTCAAATTATGGATTATAACCCTAATGTCCGAGACCAAGTTCGAAAGAACTTATCTACAAAAGGGTCCTTGCCAACCTTGAAACCATACTTTTCCCACAAAACATTTTGGGAAAAGTTTAAGAAAGGTTCAACCCTGCTTGGTTTGGTGAATATTCTAATTTGTTAAAATGTAGCGTATCATAAGATGCTGCGTTTTATTTATGTTGTTATCTGTTTAAGACCGATATTGGAGAACAAGCGGGTGGTGAATCATTTGTTGGTGAAGGATTTTCTAATTGGAAGAAGAAAGAACAATTAGAGAGTCATGTTGGAGGCCATCACTACAAAAAAAGAGGTTTTTAGTGACGAGTATTGGCGACGGTAAACTGAAACCGTCGCTAAAGACCATGCTTTACCGACGGCCTTTTTCATTTCCGTCGCAAATAATCTTTTAGCGACGGTATTTGACTAATATTTGCGACGGCCAAGTGCGTCACTATAGGTCCCCACGTTTTAGCAATTCCTAGATGTTTATAACCCCCTTTCGCGACGACACTATTTCCGTCGGAAAAAACTGCTTTTGCGACGGGTTTAGCCGTCGAGATGCGTGAAAAATGTGCGGACTTCTTAGCGCGAAAAATCCCGCGGGGGCAAATTTTTTTTCCGACGGAATATTTTCATTTCTCCGCCGCAAATAATTGCTACTTTTTTATAAACAAGACCTATCCAACCTTGAACAAAGCCGAACAGAGCTGAAAGAGAGGAGAGATTTCCTCCACTCGAACAGCCGAACAGGTAAGTAGATCTCTCTCTCCCTCAACTCTCCATCTTCATCTCTCTTCCCCTCAATAGATCTCTCTCGCTCCTTTCGCTCTATCTCTTATTCAGATCTATTTTTTTATCTGTTCTGATTTAGATTTATTAATGGAGGGTTTTTTTTTTTCGTTTGTAGGTTGAGTCGATCGATTAGATCTCACCCTCTTGTGTGCAAATCTCCTTTAGTTTTCTCTCTTTATCTATCACTAACAACCTTCACCTCCATTGAAGCATCTCCATTGGAGCACCGCCATTGGAGCACCACCGCATCTCTGCCCTCATCTCAGGTACGCAGATCTCCTTCTCTCACACGCACTCTCTCTCACGCTGTAATTTTTTTCTTTTGCTCTCAGATCTTACCAACATCAGGTTTGATCTTCCCCTCTCTCTCTCTCTCTCTCTCAAGCGACATCGAGACCCTTTGAGTGAGGAATTTTTGTGGGATTTATAGGTTTTTGTTATTTAGGGATTTCTAGGGTTTTTGTTAGTTAGAAAATTGAAAAAATAGTAGTTCCTCCTCATTGGTTTTGTTATTTAGGGATTTCCTGGGTTTTTTTGGGTCCCATTTGCATTCTTGAGTTAGGGATTTTTCAGGATTTGGTTTTTTTTTTCGATTTACAGGGTATTGTCTTTATTTTTGTTATCACTTTTTTTTTCATTTCTTTTCGTCACGATGTATTTTTATCCTATTCAATTGATTCTGTTGAAAAACGAAGTACGATCCATGTTGCTGATAAGGCATGGATGATTATGATGATGATTACTGATCAAATTGGTACTACAAAGTAAGCTCAATCTGTATTCAAGATATCTTACTTTCTAACTGTACTAATTGCTGGTAGCATTCCTTTAGTCATCTATTCTGTGTCTGATTTTAGAATCTACATTTGTACTGATAAAAAATGTTTATTAATATGTGAATTGTTGTTATATGCCTCCCTCTCAACTGTCTCTCTCCATCGATCTTTCTTCCTTTTTTTTTCTCTCGTTCATGATCTGTTAACCCTAAAGGGCTTTTTTTTCAAAAAAAAAACCTAAATGGCTTTTTAAAAAAAAAAAAAAATAAAAGGCTTTTTTTGTTGCATTTTTAGTAGGGTGAGTCGATCTACAGATTTGCTTGTCTTCTCCTTTCGCTATCTCTCTCTAGCTAACAATCTGTAACCCTTAGGGGTTTTTTTTGGCATTTTTTACAGGGTAAATCGATCTACGAATCAGCCTTCATCTACGATTTGTTCTGTTTTTATTTTTTTTCTTTGATCTGTTACAACTTACAATATCTATGCTTTCTAGATTTCTTATTGAAACACTTGAGGTGTGGATTAGATCTATTCTTTGGATTTGTTAAATCTTTAGATTTCCTCAAATTTACATCATTGCTGAGAGTAGTTATAACCTGTCCATTATACATTTGCTGATTTCTTCTTTCTGTTCTAATACTTTTGTTTTCTAATCTAATACTTTTGTCTCTTTTAAGTTTATAATCAGTTCAGTAATTTGAAGATGTCTTCATCTATTTCATTTTTCTTCAAGGGTGCTTTGAGCCATGGGTAATGTATTCCTTTAAGATGGCCCATGGGTATTTGGGGAAACCTATCCAAAATGCTTCATGAAACTATATTTAAACCTTATACTAACATCAAATAAAATCATCAACGAAAGGGAGATATATTATTTCCTAGTCTTTGGTCATTTCTCTGAAGTTTTATTTTCATTCATTACCTTATCCTGTTTATGTAGTTGCTCTCAAATCACATATATATGCAATACATATAAGAGGTGGTTGCTGATTATGTTATTTTTCAGTAGTTATTCTCTATTATATAGTTTTCCCTTGTTGGCTGCCTGCATTTTGCAGATAATCTTTTGGGAACAATGACTTGTACAGGTTTAGCTATATGATTGCATCAGCAAAAGCATCATATGGAATGTATGAAAAATTTGCTAACTTACATGATAATTTAGTCTCTCTTACTTAGTTAATCAAAGTCTTTGCTTTAGTGGCTTTTGGATGATGAGATAATAATATTCATCTTATACGTAATGAGATCAATTCTTGCAGTAACACCTGATCACTTAGAACAGAACACACCCTTTTTTTTTTTTTGTAACACATGGACATGACCTTTAGACCACTATGAACACTCTCTTTGTTTCCTCCCATGCCCAATTACTACCTTTCTTTTTCTTTGTTCTCACTTCTCAAATACTAAGAAGTCCAGCCACTCCAATCAGTAATAGGTAATTAAGAATATCTATCTCTCTTCTTCTTTATCTTTATTTTTATGTATACTTATACAGAAAGAAAGTCCATCCATTTAAAGGGCTAGGTCCATCCGTTTATAGAGCAGGTAACAACTTCTTTCTTCTTCTTCAGGATGGGCAAGGTTCATCCTTTTGCTACTTTTTTTTTGCTGCCTTTTTTATGCTTATAAGATTCTCCTACATGTTTGGGTTTCAAAACTATTTTTCTATCTTTTTGCTGCTTATGTTTGATGCCCTATATTAATGTAGCCATTGTATATGCTTACTTTCTGTGTAGCGGCTTTAGCAGGATCCCTTGTCCTATAGACGTCTAGGGCAGAAGTCATCTTTATAAAAAGAAAAGAAAATAAAAGAAGAGGAGGGGAGAAAAAGAGGAAGAAGTAGGAAGGAGAAGGAGAAGAGGGATGATCAACTAGCCTCACCACACACCTCATACTGAAATTTGATTAAGTTTGGGGTAATTTCGAGATGGTATGCCCCCTGTTCTCAATTTTTTTTATTTTGGGCTCTCACATCGACTAATTTTAGTGTTTTTTACTGAATTTATGTCATATGAACTGATTTTAGAGTTCAATTTATATACTTATGCAATTGAATTTTTAGAGTCTTATGGACTGATTTTAGTGTTCAATCTATATACTCATTTTACTGAATTTTTATGATTATGTGGACTGGTTTTAGGTTCAAATTACACCCCTATGCATTTGAATTCTAGTAATCTTATATATGGACTGGTTTTGGGGTTCAATCTCTTTAAGTATAAATTCGAATCCTAGTGATTTTACTCAAATAGACATTAACTTGTTTGTCTACACTGTAAGAAGAATGCATTCTACTTATGAATTAATTAGTATGGTATAGAGATGAATTAATTAGTATTTCTTATTGAAGAATAGAAAGGATATGATGCTTGAAGGTGAAGAAAGGTGTGTTCAAGAGAGGAACTAGTAAAAGTTAGGTCCAAAAGAGCAGTTTGAAGGTGAAGAAAGGTGTGTACAAGAAAGGAACTAGAAGAGATTGTTTATATATAGTTTTCTTCTTTTTTCAATTTTTTGTCTAGTTTAATTGAAATGGATGACTCTTGCAGATGTAATTGAATTTCATGTAAATATGTTAAAAATGAATGGAACCATTTGTAGTGTTTGAATGGAGAAATGGAAGTGGGTTTTGTTTTATATAGTAAGCAGGTATTGTGAAGGCCATTAGTATAAATTTTTTTTTTCAAAAAAGGACTTTTAGCGACGGTATGAGCCGTCACCACTAGTCAAAAACAAACAATTAATCTGCGACGGTATATGCCGTTGCAAATAAATTAGATTATTAACGACGGAGTTTTATTATTAACGACGGGTAAACACCGTAGAGAAAAATCGATTTCGCCTGTTTTAGTGGCTTTTTTGTGACGGAATTTCCGTCACTAATAATGGAGAAGACCGTCGCCATTATTATCGCCGACAGCGGCTTATAAGACGGGCTAATTGCCGTCGCAAATGATCTTTTGCGACGGTTTTCGATCTTTAACGACGGATTTTTACCGTCGCTAAAGGCCTCTATTTTTGTAGTGCATAATAGTTCCCACAACTTAGCATAGAGAAATTGTGAAGCATTATTAAACCAGAAGCACATATTGAGACATTTTTCTCCAAGTAGACAGATGAAGCACGAAAAGCCTACCGGGCTTATTTGGGTGCATCAATTAATTGTATCCAATTTCTTCTACGGCAAGGACTTCCATTTCGTGGGCATGACGAATCTGAAGATTCAAGCAATAAAGGGAATTTTCTTGAACTTTTGCTTCGGCTATGTGAAAATAACGAGGATGTAAAAGCTGTCACAATGGAAAATGCTCTTAAAAATCAGAAATTAGCTTCACCCGATATCCAGAAAGATATAGTCAGTGCTATTTCAGTTGAAATCATCAATGAAATTATCAGAGATGTTGGTGACTCATTATTTTCTATTTTCGTTAATGAATCCCGTGTTGTATCTTCAAAGGAGCAAATGGCGATTGTATTACACTCTGTGGATAGGGGTAATATCATTGAACGTTTTGCAGGTATTGAGAATATTACTAGTACAACTGCTCTTTCACTTAAGGCAGCTATTGATGGATTCTTTTCTAGACAAGGATTAAGCATTTCTAGGTTATGGGGACAAGGTTATGATGGGGCAAGCAATATGCAAGGTGATATCAATGGTCTTAAAACACTTATATTGAAAAAAAAATAAGTGTGCCTATTATGTTCACTATTTTGCTCATCAGCTTCAGTTAGCTATTGTGGGTTTGGCAAAGAAGCATATAGAAATCACAGGTTTATTTACTTTGGTTGCTAATGTGGTGAATGTTGTTGGAGCATCAACTAAACGTCGTGAAATTCTTCGAGAGAAGCATGCTGATGTAGTTCTTGAGGCACAAAATAATGGTTAGATTTTAAGCGGGCAAGGTTAATCAACTTGATTAACATATTTTCATCAGTAATAGATGTACTCGAGATGATAATAGAGGATGAAGATTCTGACAAAAAATATGAAGCAAAGGTTCTATTTGATTATATCCAATCATATAGTTTCATTTTTACTCTACACCTAATGAAAACTATATTAGGAATCACGTGATTTTTCCCAAGCATTGCAGAGGAAAGATCAAGATATTGTGAACGCTATGAACTTAGTTAAATTATGCAAGGAGCAGCTGCAAATGATGATGTACAATGGTTGGGATTCTTTAGTCATTCAAGTTTCTTCTTTTTGTGTCAAACATGATATTGAAGTTGTTAACATGGATGATATGTTTCTAACTCGAGGAAGATCAAGGCGTAAAGCTCCACAAATCACAAATACGCGTTACTATCGAGTAGAGTTATTTATGCTATTATAGATATGCAACTTCAAGAGTTAAGCAGTCGTTTCACTGAGATGAACACTGACTTGCTTCTTTGTGTGGACTATTTGAACCCAAGTGACTCATTCTCTGCTTTTGATAAAGAAAAATTAATCCGCCTTGCTCAGTTTTATCCAGAAGACTTTTCTACAATTGATCTCGTCTTACTTGAAGATCAACTTGAGAATTATGTCATAGACATGCGATCCAACAATGAATTTCAAGACTAAAAGGGATTATTGATCTTGCACAAACGTTAGCTGAGACAAAAAAGGACAAAGTGTACTCACTAGTTTACTTACTCTTAACATTGGCATTAATTTTACCAGTTGCAACAGCTACTGTAGAAAGACTGTTTTCTGCTATGAATATTGTGAAGACTGGATTACGCAGTCGGATGGGAGATCAATGGATGAATGATAACATGATTGCATATATTGAGAAAGATATTTTTGATAGCATTGACATTAAAGTTATTATGCAACAGTTTCAAAATATGAAAACTCGTCGAGGGCAATTGTGAATGTATTGAAAGGAAAGGTTATCAATATGGTATAATTTTTTGTATGGACTAAACAATATTTTTACTAGTCTTTTAATATTTTCTTAATTTCATGGTTCTCTTAAATTGCGCCCCCATGAAGGTAAATTGCTCACTTCGCTACTGGTGGCAACGTGTGAATTTTTTTAAGATAAGGAGTGGATTGATTCGTTCAGTAGATCTAGTCAAGGTGGTTTTCGTTTACCAGTGCGCAGGTACTCTAAGTTAAAATTCTAAAGGCCCTACGGTTTAGCTGAATTAAACTGTATGCCTATGTGACTATGATTAAGGATCATATTAACACCTAATTAAAATTTAAGTGGTGATAAAGAATAAAGCAAAAAATCTCTAGCAAGAAAATTGACTTATTCGATTCTTAATATGCGGAATTAAGAACAAGAATCGAATATTTCAATCTCACAACAAGTATGAAAATATGCACCAGAGATTTTGTTAACGAGGAAAACCCAAACTGGAAAAAACCCTAGGACCTAGTCCAACAAAAATCCACTAAGAGTTATTAAAAACTTACAACCTGATTTACCACTCGATGGACACAATTTACGACTCTTTCTACACTCCGATCAGCTATGGTATACCGTTCTTCCACAAATTCGAACTCCACAAATTTTTCTCTTAGATGATTGTCAATACTTATGCATACAACTTGGAGTCCACCAAGCCAAAGTGAATGAGCTACACATATAATCTGAATCCACGAACCAACGCCTCTCACAAAATGATGCGTCTCCAACTTGAACTCCACAAGTCCTGCACCTTGAACTAATACTCGACTCCATCAGTATTTCACCACGAACTTGAATCTTCAAGCTCAACCACCGGCAACAAAACTCACGTTTTGATTTAAAATGGGAAGGATTAAACTATGTACAACAAGCTTGGAAGCTAAAGGTTTAGAGTTGAAACTCGTTGTTGATTAGGGTGAATGGTTGATTTGAACATGAATGAATCAACTTTATTTATAATGGTGATTTCCAGATCTAGATCTAAAATGTACTAAGTATCATGAGTGCATTTCTTGATCTAGATCTAGAACACACCATTAACAATGAGTGATGTTCCTTGATCTAATCTATGACATCTTCATCCACTTAGAAATATTTCTCATGCTTATAAGATCTTTCCAAAAGCAAGTAAGGCTGAAAACACCTGAAATAAACAACTTTTAAGATAAAAAATATAGCCCAGAATCACGGATCTGGGCGGTGGTTTCGAAACCAGCAAATTGGTTTCGAAACCAAAAAGGTCTGGAATGCTTTCTACAACTTTGGTTTCGAAAGCAAAATCATATGTTAGTTTTCAGCAACTTTGGTTTCGAAACCAGTAGCAAAACCATCTATTAGCATTTTTCAGCTTTGGTTTCGAAACTAACATTTTCGTTTCGAAACCAACTTTTGGTCATAGAACAAAAGGTTACAGTTTCCCTTAAAAGCGTGGTTTTTTACTGCATTCTTTCAAACACTAATTTTAAGGGATTTTGACATGTTTTACCATTTTGTACTTTCTCATATGATCCAATTAGAACTAACCACCTATGGTATTGGGTTTCTAAGTGACTTACCATCCAAAGATGAGTTCCGGTGGTGAGTTGAGCATCTTGGAGTCTTTTCTTCACAACGAACCAAACCACGATTCACTAACTCTAACTCTAGTTACATTGACCTTCTTGAGTTAACTTTGACATGAAATTCGATAAACATGACATTAGTGAACTCATGGACCTAACATAAGTTCTTATGACTGAGTCTTTCTGACCCTAAAGTTGATAAGTGTCTATTTTAATATTCTTATAGGCATTGTTGGTAACCAGTTGTGCATAATTCATTATATTTATAACAAATTATGCATCTTTCTTTCTATCTTGTTGCATAACATAATTTACCACTGAATTTGTATGAATACATGTGCACTAGGGTACACCTCTGCGAAATAATATAGAATAGGGTTAATTTAATTTACCCCCCCCCAGAATTAATGGGCATGTTAACATACCCCCCCTCAAAGATGTCGTAATTAGCTTACCCCCTACATTTCACGGTTTCCATCGTTAGGCCGTCATGATGTATATGTGTGTTTCGCACAAAAATGTTTAAGACTAAAATACCCATCACACACATTGCACATGATTTCACTTAAATGTCTTTTTTTAAAAAATTCCTAAATGCCCCAACACGAGTCTCAACCGACGGATCTATCTTGGCCCATTGAAGTCCATTAATGGTGGACAAGAGATAGAAGCAGAGAGAAAGGGAGGATTTGGACATTTTCACCAAGGATGATCTGCAAGGTATGACCCTCAAAATTTTATCAGTGCCTTTTCTAGATAGACGGTTTGAGATCTGAGACGATGATTTAGATCCAAGATTGCGGCATCTGAGTCCTTTGTTTTGTGCTTTATTCATACTCGCATATAAGAGTGAAACAATTCTGAATGTTCTATTTTTGAGAGTCTAACCGTGAGGCTGAAGTCGAGGCGAAATGTATTAGGAAGGTGATCAAGGTTGTGGTTTTCTCATAGCTAGAATTACACTTTTGTTGGCTATTTACTTATAACTCATAGATTTGAATATTTGTGAAAGGTTTTTAGTGTCCGGATAGTGTTTTGAACTTTATTTCATATTTATTAGCTTGCTAAAATTCTACTGTTAACTGCTTATG
>MVGT01003710.1:43702-55285 GCA_002174775.1 Macleaya cordata
ACTAAACTAGCAATTAAATCACTATCACATTCATCTAGTTGCGCACCTAAACAAACGAGACAGCAATTCATAAACAATAATAACGGTGAAATATAACAATTCCAAGAGAGAGATGAAAGACAAATCTGAATTTAATTAATTAAGAACCATGTCTAGGGTTTAGAAGTCACCCTTAACCAAATAATTAAATCAGCTACTCATGTTTAGAAGATTCACAAGTAAATTCATCATGAAAACTAATTAAAAAGTAAGGAAAAGATAGGGTTTTTGAGATTTGCAAACAATATAGGTGCTGTCCCTGTTTTAGGTGTTGAAGACAGCAGGAACCTCTTCTCTGTTTTTGCTGATTTGGTGTCAAGCAAGAGCAGGGCAGCAACAACGGCAAGCAACAGCAGCAAAGCAAGGCAGCACACGATGGCAAGCAGCAGCAGCACACGATGGCAAGCAGCAGCACTTTTTTTATCTTTTTTTTTATCTTCAAACCCTAGCAGCTTGTTTTAATATATATATATAAAACCTATTCTAAAGAGCTGAACCTTAAACTCCACTAAATTCAACCGACCAAAATTCCCTGCCAACTTACTAAAAACAAGCAGCTACTTGTTTTATATTAAACTAATCCTAAAAATTCTAGAATTCAAATTTAGAAATTCCTTTGTACAAGAAAGGAAACTCCATGAGTGGGGTCCACCTAAGAGAAGAACGAATCTAGTTTCTAAAAGAATAAAGCGTAATAAGCATTAGAAATAGCTTGTAATGTTTGCTGACATCATGCTGATGTCATCAATTCTTTATGATTAGTACCCTTATTTTGAATTATTTTGATATTGGCACGTGTCGAGAACAAACGTGCTCTCATGGCTGCCCATATAACTTCCAGTAGGTGCCTTCATCAATTAGCCGATCGCCAAATGTTATACTTTGTCGACTTTTTTGCATTTTTTAATGCTCCATTCATATTACCTACACACAACCAAAATACGCTTAATTA
Source organism: Macleaya cordata (assembly GCA_002174775.1). Taxonomy (NCBI): domain Eukaryota; kingdom Viridiplantae; phylum Streptophyta; class Magnoliopsida; order Ranunculales; family Papaveraceae; genus Macleaya; species Macleaya cordata. Next base: position 44,694 of record MVGT01003710.1, read on the forward strand.
ATTCAAATTGAATAAAATACTTAACTAACTAATGTAAATATAGACGTATTAAATGTTATATATTTGTGCTTATCAGCATCAATACACCATTAGATCTGGATTATATCTGTCCTCCATTTAGGTCTAATCTCCATTTTAACTAGGTTAGTAAGAACTTCAAGTATCATGTATTGATCAGATCGGGAGAGGATAATGAAATCTTTGGAAGAGAAGGGATGTATTTACGGATCGACAGAGGAGGTTTCAAGTGCTAATTTTGAGGTTCATAAAGGAAATCAAATGAATGGGAATCTTATCATCGGATGGCCTTGAGTAAACCAACTCCACCAAAATCGGGGATTTCATCATCGCAAGCCTGAATAGATCCATTTGACGAGAATTTCAGTTTTTTCTAATATGCTTAAGAATTGATGTATAATAAGTGAGGAAATCACAGATCCATGGCTACCATGGAGAAATGAATTCCAAACACCTGTGGATTTGGATTTAATTTTTAATTTTTTTTACAAGATGTGGATTTGGATTTGACCCACATAAACTTAAGAAGGAGAAATGGACTCTTATTAGAAGGAGAAATGAAAAGAATATCCACCTGCCATACTTCCTGAAACAAAGTACAGCCATAGCTGTATTGATGAAGAAGAAACCAAGGCTGTGAGTTTAATCTTAGCTATCGATCTACTGGTATGGTAAGGGTAGTTTGGGTATAAAAAAGTATGGCCTTCAAATGAATCACGTGCAACGTGTATGATAGGTATTTTGGTCTTAAAGATTTTTGTGCGAAACACACGTACACATTCTAACAGAAACTGTGAGTTTGAGGGGGTAAGTTAGTTATGGCATTTTTTAGGGGAGTATGTTCAAAACCCCATTAATTTTAGGGGGGTAAATTAAATTAACCCTTTAGAATAAGAGCGATGCTACACTTACTGCCAATTCTTGCTGCCTAGGCTATTTAGGAGGGTATTTATGTTAATTTGGAACTGACGCAAAGCACGAAGAGTATGAGAATATACCACAACCGTGGGATGATAGGCAGTAAGATTAGCAGTAAGAAAATGCAATAGTTTAATGCAGATAGGATGTTGGTCCCACGATGATAAATTGGGCCCACAAAAATTGGACCAATGGTTATCATGCTCTATTGGGGTGATTGATGGTAGGGGTGGGCATCGGTCGGTGTCCGACCTAATTTGGCCCATCCACCACCGATCCAAATTAGGTTGGTTTAATAATTTTTTCATCCGACACCAATCTGATTTATAATTGGATCGGTTTTTATCCAAACCGATTAGACTCGGTTTGAATTGGATTAGATAGTAGGTTTTTGGACATATGTGATGTATAAATTAACGTACATGATAAGTACCACATGAGTACTACTTCAATAACTAATTAAGGTACTGTCTACTGCCTAGTACTACTACTTACACCATTAATTCATTTCATCTTCACCTCATCTTATCAAAATCCGAAAAATGCTACAAGCACCTTGGATTTGCACCTTCAGACCAAAATTAGACTCGCGTTAGACTCAAATTAGACCCAAATTAGACGCTGGGTATGATTTTGTGTGCAAATCCGGGGTGCCTGTAGCAATACCCAATCAATCCAGTTCACTCTTGACTCCACCCCACCTTAATCTGTTGTGCGTGTATAGGTTTCCTAATAAAAATCATCCCCAACGTTCTAGCAATACAAATGAATAATTATATTATAATGCATATAAATTAATAATTTATATTAAAATAATATATAAATATATACTAGTCAGTCGGTTTGGTTTAATCGGTTATTAGAATAACCCATCCAATAACGAATCTAACTTAGTTGGTTTTTAGGAATTTAAAACAAAGCACATCCGATGAGTCAATTGGATCGGTTAAAATTCAATTGGATTGGTTTAGATCGGATTAGATTGGTCGGTTCGGTCCACATTTGCCCACCCCTAATTGATGGACATGCAACACAAATAAAATTCAAGAACTTAAGGTGTATGTCGATGGGTACAACATCGAAAATGAGGTTTTAATGCAAAATACTACATCAAAACTGATGTAACTTAAGAGGGAGAGGGAGTTTAATTTTATTAAAGACCCACAACATTCAGACTGATGTTGTAAGGGGTTCTTTTGTTATGATGCTGAACATCAAGCTTGATGTTTAAAAAGAAGACTCCCCCTTTAAAGCCGTTTTACACGTGATCCTCATCTGTCCTAAATTTCTTTTTTTTTTCTTTCTCATCTCTCTTAATCTTATGAAACTCTCACTTTTCTTCCTCTTTCTCAATTTTTCCCAAATTCTCACCCTCTCTCTACCTCACCTTTCACACGTTCAATTATAACTTTATTTTTCAAGGGAGAAACAATATAGTTTTTCTCGAGATTCCTAACTAGGGGAGGAATTATTCATGATGTATAAAGGAGTTTCCACCTGATTAAATTGAGAATCAAGACCCTATTTTTTAGAAAATAATTTTGTTTTAGAAAACATGACGATTTTCCTGACTAGTCTAGTCTGCGAAGAGAGATTCTTAGTAAGGAAATCTTGGTACGGGTCGAAAAGGTGTCAAACACTAGACAACTACCTGATTGTGAGATCGGCCTCTACTTCGCAGCTAAGGGGTATTTTGGAATTTCTTAATTAAACTATGATTAAACTAAGAAAGAGTGTGTACAAAGAAAAGTATGACTGCAACCCCTAGATCTATGTTTCATACTGATAAAGTTTTGGGACAAAAATAAAAAAGATGGTACACGTGCTCATCTAAGAACACATGTCAAAATAAAGTGGCATGTATATCTCAGCACACGTGCACAAAAAGAAGATTACATGGACACCTTTCCATATGTAAACAAAAGAACATATAGATTCTATTTCATATGTAGCAAGCACGCTTGGTCGTGGGCTTTTTCCCATAAATAAACAAAGATGAACAAGTGGGTTCTATTCCACGAAGCAACCAATGGTTATACGTGGATTCAATTCCACGAACAATTGGTTCATATATAGGTTCTATTCTATATAAGAACAACTAGGCACATATGGGCTCTATTCTATTTATGTGTTGAGAATTACAAGTGGGCTCGATTCCATAAATAATGAGAATGTAGGTGGGATCGATCCGATGTACAAGCGGTGTTGGATGCACATGGATTCTATTCCACGAGTATGCCAAGGAAGACAATTGGGTTCTATCCCGAATATTGGCAACCATAATGTACAAGGGTGCGATCATTTGGACTATGCAGTGTGATGCGTATTTATTATTTCACGCATGACACGAAAGAATGTGTGAAATTTAAAAATGATTTGAAATGTGTATTGGACATATGGCCTGATTAGTCTTTTGATGATGATGACACATATTTACTAGTACACACGTGGCATGATGATTTTGAAAACAATGGATGAGCTCTATATACCTAGAGATTCGAGCCCGAATAATCTATAGCTCTTAAAGAATTTTTAACTCTAGATGGATATGATCTAAAGCTAATACAAGTGATTTGATTAGATTAAAAACTTGTGTTTTTCTTTATTTTGGAAAATCTTAATTACCACAAAGGTAGGGTTAGTCTAAGAATTAACCCAACTAGTCGAGGGAGCAAGACCATCGACGTGGTGTAGACACGCATGCCATACTTAAATGCCTGTCTTTGATGGTCACACTTGAAGATTTTAAGCAAATTCCTAGCATAATCTCGAAAATAAAAAGTAATCCTAGTCTAATACGACCTTAAACTAGGAAAGCAAGAAAACAAACAACCCTAGACTCAATGGCAGGTTAGACTTGTAGCATAACACGTCTAACATAGGTTATCTTATTCTAGGTTAAAAATAACCCACATTTTGAGTTGGTTTTATTAGTGTTTGGGAGTTTGTTGGGCTTGTTAAGCCTAAGAGAGAGTGGAGGGGCCACAAATAGGTTGAAGTGGATAATAAGGCCCATGAGCGTACGAGGGTCTAGGAAAAACCCATGAGAATAATGGGCATCGAGCCCACAAAGAGAGCCTATCACTTGAGAAAGTGTGTAATGTGCTCATTTAAGCACAAAGAAAGAGTTTTTGGGCCTACTACGAGGGTTGTAAAACCCAAGTAGTTTATTTAAAAGTTTATTGTCATTTAATTTGTTTCTAGGGGCAAGCATGGAGAGTGATAAGGAACTAATTCAAACCCTAGTGTTCCATAATAAACATTGATGAAATACTTTAGTTAAACAAGTAATATAAAGCTTAATGAAAATTAGGCCAAAATATATGCATTTTTACACATTAAACATTCTCATGCATTTTGGAGACTTAACATGTTAGATTTGATGTTCGGATTCACTTTATTTCATTGATTTAAGCATTTTGATCACATTTTTATTAGAATGATTCATGAAGTTTTTACACATTTTTCATCATTTTTTATCATAACATTTCCTTATGTTCAAGAGGCCATTATTTATCAAAATTCACATCAAACTATGGATATCTTGGATCCGTTTTCATTTGTTTCATTCTAACATGTTATCCTTAAGATTTCTACATTGGAATTTTGCTTAAAACATGCATTAAACAAAGATTAGATTAAAACCAAACCCATTTTTCATGATGATTAACTTTGAGACAGGGATAAAACCTACTACAATTTAAAAAATTATCTACTGTAATCAAAGTCTAAGAACAAAAATCTCAAAATAGAGTATTGCCTTATTCGATTCTTAATATGCAGAATTAAGAACAAGAACCGAATATTTCAATCTCTATGAAAATAAGAAAATCTGAACACATTTTTTTGTTGATGAGGAAAACCCAAACTGTGAAAAACCCTGGGACTTAGTCCGGTCGAAATAATCCACTAAGTTAACGAGAACTTACAAACCCTTACCCACTGACTCAAGATTCGAACTCCACTATTTGATCAGCGGAATGTAATCTCTACGATTCGAATCCACGAACCACCATTTAGTTAATTTCTACATGATGCATCTCCAACTTGGAATCTACCAAGTCCCGCAACACAAACAATTACCCGAATCCACGAGCAATCACCACGGACTTGAATCCACAAGTTCACACACTGGAAGTCCACCGACAAACCTCAAATAAAGGTTTAAAGATTAAGGTTGGAAGGATTTAGTCTTCTTCAACAAATATAGAAGCTAGAAGTATGAATGTAGAACTCTAAGCTTTTGAATTGTATGAAATTATGAGAAGTAGGGTTAATATAATCCTTTTATAGAGGTATAGGTCGTCCAACTATATTTATAAAGCTCCTAAAACAAATTGAGGTCGGTTAGGAATCTCATTCAAACAAGAATTTGAATTTTAACAACTTTTAAATGAAATTTTCCACGTTGATTTCGATACGAACAAGTTTCCTGTCAAAAGCAAATACTCATGTTGAAAGCACTTTCGAAAGTAACTATATCTCTATTAAAAGCAAGCTTGTTTGTCTTCAAAACTGGCATGTTGGTTTTTAAAGCAAAGTGTTCTTATCGAAAGCAAGTTCTTCTATTTTTCAAAACGGTGATTGAACTTCATTTTGAAAGAAACAAGTTGGTATCAAAATTAAAGTAGTCTGTCAACTTACTTTGCTTTCTATTTCGAAACCAAACGTTTGATATCGAAATCAAAGTTTCTTGTTTTCACATAAAGTCTTGGTTTCGAAATCAAAAGGATGATATGGAAATCAACCAATGTCACACCCCGATTTTCGGTACTCTAAATCCGACCCGATTCACCGAGTCTGAAAACCAAGGCGTGATTAGTGTAATAGATGTATAAGTAAAAATATCGAATAAAACTGATTTTCTTTACTTTTGAAAGACAATGAATTTAAAAACATTTTATTAATTGTCTACTTTAGTCAACATTGGTTACCTTAAAGTCAGGCCTAAGTCAACCAAGTCAATGTAAAGGTCAACTTAAGTCTCTAGCTAAGTCAAAGTCAATTCAAGTCAATCAATATTTAGGTCAATGCTCATTGACTCGTCAAAATCAGTCCAAGTCAAAGAAAAATAAAAATGTAATGTTTTAAAAATAATTTTCGTGTCAACTGCATACAGTCGAGTAAAATAGGTGTATCTACTTAACCGTAACTCCGAATTTTACAAATAAATCCATTTTAAAAACTAGATTCACAGATCTACAATTTCATCAGAAATAGCCCGAGGCCAATTCTGAAAATAAAGGGCCCAAATATGCATCGAAATTACTGATACGGACGTGTAAAACCTCAGAAAATATAATTTCAGCTTTTTAACAATTTTTGTAAAATCAGTAACTTTGAAGAGAAATTACTCTCCAACCCGAAATTAGAAATACATGGTATAATACCTTTTTAAAAAGGAAAAATCGAGATCTATAGGATTGTCAGAAATAGACTCGGCTCAATTTTGACCGGAACATGTCCAAAAACACTGTTTTGTAAATCCGTCAGTATGAATTACGTTAATTATATAATTTCGTATAAAATCTAATTAATTCAATTATTCATGACGATAATTAAATGTAAATTAATACATAAATTATACAATTTAAAATTTAACAATTAAGTTTATAAAAATATTAAAACAATAAGAATTAATACAAATAACCCTTATCCCAAGTGATAGAATAGTAGTTTATTTCATCAGCTATATTTATACAAATTTGATAACACAAACTATCTGCTTCTTAATCTGTACATCTTTGAATCCTTCACCCTCAACGTAACCTGTGGGGGGAATTTAGGGGTGAGTAAAACTCAGTAGGTGCAAACTATCCAAAAATACTAGATTTGAAACATGCAAAAATCACCATATTAATGCATAAAAAGAGATTTCTTTTTAAATCTTCCAATAATTAACCATTAATTATTTTGAGTCCATTACATCGGTATCCACCGTCTCCTCAAGTCGAAACTCAACGGTACCTGCAGGTGTTATGGGGGTATCCCATTACCGATACCATCTAGATTTGTTTTTAATCTGGATAACAAGTTGTTAATAAACTTCCATTAATTCATTTTTCCTATGAATAAAACCTCAATCCTTGCATTAAATAAATAAATGTAACCATGTAAGATAAATACATTTCATATGCAATTTCATAACAAAAATATAAAATTAAATTTTGTTTATAGTAGGGATCCTACCTACCTCAATTTGATGCCAAAATCTTATCACCTACTTGATTTATTACTTCCGGATGTGATGATTGATGATGTAAATCTCCGATTTCTCAATGATTTTGATGATAATACTAGTAACTATTATAGATTTAATGAAAGAGGATGTAGATAAAGAGGTATGTTATGCAGAATAAAGAAAAATTTGTATATTGGAGAGAGTAATTAGAGGTGTAATAAGGGTGAGCTGCTACAGTATATGGCGGCTACTGTAGCAGCAACCCACGTTTTATAATAATAAAATATTATTATTAATATTTTATTAATTAATTAATTAATTTTTTTTTAGAGATAACTCTTTTAAAGTACATTATGAGTTTCCATACATATTACCATGCATATGAGAAATTTATTTTTCAAATCAATACTCACCCAAATGGGCATACTTTCATACTAAGTTAATTATGTTGGTAGTGTGGAATATTCACACTATGGAATTTCTTGGGGTATTACATCATTACCCCCTAAAAAGAATTTCGTCCCGAAATTTTAATCCAACTAAAAGGTAAAAGATACTTATAAAATAACTTATATTTTGTATGTATCTTAGATTTAATCTTGATTTGAATTTAGTTCATTTGGCGTTGTCGTTATAAATTTCTTCATTAAGTTTATGATGTAGTGAAAATTAAGATTGTTGTGGAATACATGATTTGGTGTGAATAATCACCCAGTGGCTAACCTCCTTCGTTGTTTCCACTCACCGACGTGGTTGCTTTGTCTTGGATGATCAGTCCAAACAGTGCCATCCTATGTGGTATGTGTTACATATACGGAGAACCAAATGCCTTTCATCACACTTCCATAGCCATCCTTTATCTCAAAATAACACCACGTATTCACAGTATGTAAAAACGTTGTGTTTTTAAATATTCTTGCAAATGCGTACGAAAAATTGTCTTCGTGTTCTTGTCCTCGATATCCGTCTAACGGTTTCGATAATTAAATTTAGTTGAAGCATATAAACTTCAGGTTTACTTCCTCAAAAAAAAAATAATTCCAATTATTTAATCAAAGAGCAAAGATTATCTTTCTACTAACTTGAAACAGTATAGTGTTATCCGATATGATGCCAACTTATCCACTTTTAAGATTACATCATATCTAACTATCTCAAATGAGATCAAACCAACAATTGGTTCCTGATTAATAATCAAATCACACAATCTTACAGATTCAATAAGGTCAACCGACTTTCTTCAAGAAGTCAAAACTCATAGTACAACTCAAAATTTCTAAGCACTAACACGGAATGCATCAAGAAATGCCAGTGCATAATTATATCATTGTAATCATACTAACTTTAAGTTTAGTTGACTAATAAGTCAAAAGTGTGCTCAACAGTAAAGTATTTCTTAATGTAACTTCGAATGAATTTATTCTCAAAATATTTATTTAAAGTCTGAACACGTTCGAATATTGATGTATTCAGACATCCTGGTAGAAAAGCACCTCGGAAGGAATTAGTCCAATCACCTGGGACGAGTTCCATAATTTGTTCTTGGATAGGTATTTCTCTGTGGCAGTGAAGGAAAGGAAGTACTATGAGTTCATGGGCCTAAGACATGGAAATATGACCGTGGATCAGTATGTGGCTAGGTTCACTAACTTATCTCGTTTTACCCCTACGATTGTCAATAAGGAGGCAGACAAGATAAGGAAGTTTAGGGATGGACTGAATCCTCAACAGTATGAGAAGCTCTTAGCCTTTGAATTCCACAGTTTCAATGAGGTTATCAGGAAGGTTCAGATACTAGAGAGGGGGTGTGAAGTACTTCAGAGAAGGTAAGAGATAACCACACAGAAACGAGGAGCCAATCAGTTTCAACAACAAGACCAGTTTGACGGGGACAAAAGGCAGAGGGTACAAGGCGAGTCATCCCAAGGACAGAGACAACAGCCCCAGCAACAGAGGGCAGCACCACAGGGCAGGGCACCCCAACAGCCCAATAGACCTCAAGGAAACCAAGGTCAGCAATAGCCACGACCACAACAATAGCAACCGAGAGATGATGACAGGGTTCAATGTTGGGATTGTGGCGAAAGAGGGCACGTGAAGCAAAATTGCCCTAGGAGCAATCGACAGCAGACAGGTGGAGTTACTCAGGGACGCATGTTTGCCATTTCACAGGACAATGCACGGGTTTCCGACGACGTGATTGAAGGTAGAATCTTGTTATATGATGTATGGGTACATGTACCAATTGACTCTGGTTCTACTCTCTCAATCGTTGCTACCAGGTTGGTGAATACCCTAAACCTTCCAGTTTCTACCAGTGGGAGGTTTTTGGAACTAGCAACACCTATAGGAAAGTGCTCAGTGCCACATAAAGTTTGTAGAGACTGTGTGGTTCGAGTGGGTGAAGTAGAGTTGAACGTAAGCTTGACACTGTTCGACATTAGAGACTTCGATATTATTTTGGGAATGGATTGGTTGTCGGCATATCACGCACACATTGACTGTTATGCTAAAGTAGTGACCTTTAAAATCCCTGGACAGCCTATTGTAAAGTTTAGAGGACAGAAGCATCGAATTCCTTTGAACGGTTTAGAGTTTGACCCAATTAACAGGAGTGAGGTCAAGATGTTCACTATGTTTGGGGAGGAGACACGCGAGTTACCTGCACTCGAGACCATACCTATAGTCTCTGAATTCGTGGATGTCTTCCCTGAGGACCTACCTGGGTTACCACCTCATAGAGCAATAGAGTTTTCTATTGATGTCATGCCAGGTACATCGCCCATCTCTCTGGCGACTTACAGGATGGCCCCAATAGAACTGAAGGAGTTGAAGATTCAACTTCAGGAATTGGAGAATCAGGGTTTTATCAGGAAGAGTTCCTCACCTTGGGGAGCCCCCGTACTGTTTGTAAAGAAGAAGGACGGTACACTTCGCCTGTGTATCGACTATCGAAAGTTAAATCAGGTGACCGTCAAGAACAAGTATCCTCTCCCTAGAATTGACGACTTATTTGACCAACTTAAGGGTGCCCAGTACTTTTCAAAAATCGACCTTCGGTCTGGGTATCATCAGTTAAGGATCAAGGAGAGTGACATTCCTAAAACAGCCTTCAGGACGCGGTATGGGCTCTATGAATACTTGGTGATGCCTTTTGGGCTCACTAATGCCCCCGCCGCTTTCATGGATTTGATGAATGGAGTGTTCAGGGAATTCTTGGATCAGTTTGTAGTTGTCTTTATCGATGACATTCTGATCTATTCTAAAACTTTGGAAGAGCACGAGGAACACTTAAGAATCACACTGCAAACACTTAGAAAACATCGGTTGTTTGCTAAATTCTCCAAGTGTGAATTTTGGCTCAGGGAAGTGAAGTTCCTTGGACATGTTATATCACCTAAGGGTGTTTCTGTGGATCCCTCTAAGGTTGAAGCAATTGTTAACTGGTCTAGGCCGACTTCAGTGACTGAGATTC
>MVGT01003708.1:4555-57914 GCA_002174775.1 Macleaya cordata
ATATGTATAAATTTGAGAACACACATCACACATATGTATTGCCTCATATAGGATACAAATTGACATAGATACATTGACTTATGAAATTGTGATTATATTAAGAGCCAGGCTCCTTAATTCATATTTTCATAAGTTAACATGCATATTTATACATAATAATACATGTGTATACTATATAGGTATATGTGCGGGTTTTTTTATCTGGTTTTTTTGGTTGGTCTTTTGGTTTGGTGTTTTTGGTACGGTTTCGGTTTTTTTGGTTTTTTGAAAACATGAAACCAAAACCAAACCATAAATATCGATTTTTGCGGTTTTTCGATTTTTCGGGTTTTGGGTTTTTTGGTTTTGCGGTTTGTCAGTATTTTTTTTCGGTTCGGACCGGATTTAAAACCGCACCATGTGCAGCCCTAATGAGAGCATCCACTAGAAAAAGGTCAGTTAGATCTGGCAACGAGTTAGGGTTATAGTTGAACTTAGGCAGGTTGGCAGGTCAAAATTATCAAACCCTAATCCTGACTGGTATATGAAATAGGTCAATTTTTTTAACCCTAACTAATTTTACATTTTTCTATATGAGACAAGTGAACGAGTTTAGGGTCGATCCTAAACAAAACAGAGTTGGTAGAGTAACGAGTTAGAAATGCTCAACCCTAACCCTAATCCTAATTTGTTCAGTCAACAGATCAAGTTAGGGTAGGGTATGGCGGGTCGGGTCATGTTTTGCCGCGGACTTGTTGATAGTGGTATAGTACTAGGGTAGCAAAAATGAAAGGGTATGAACCCCCTAGAAACCCTAATTATTAAGAGCCTCAACAACATTAGTAGAATTTTTCGCCTTCAGAGTTGCGGTAGAGAGAGAGACAGAGAGTCGTTCCATAATCATCTCCAACCATGGGGCGAATGCACTCACGAGGGTACTTCGATTACAGAGTTCTCTTTCATGGGGATTCTTCTCATTTGGATTCTCCAGTTTTCTAATCTTCATTTTATCTGTGTTTTTTTTTGTTTTGTGATTGTACAGGAAGGGTATTTCTTCTTCAGCTTTGCCATACAAAAGGACTCCACCAAGCTGGCTCAAAATCTCCTCTGCAGATGTGAGAAACCCTAAAAAACTCTCTCTGTTTCCATATTTTTACCTCTCACTCTCTCAGACAGACAGACGGGAAACCCTAACTGAGACCTAGCTAATTAATTGTCTTTGATTTTGCGTTGTTTCTTCAGGTTGAGGAGAGCATCTGCAAATTTGCAAAGAAGGGTTTGACCCCATCTCAGATCGGTGTCATCCTTCGTGACTCCAACGGTATTGCTCAGGTCAAGAGCGTCACTGGCAGCAAAATCTTGCGTATTCTCAAGGCTCATGGTATCTATCTGTTCCTTTGCATTTTAGGGTTTGTTAAAATCTTTTGTTGCAAAAAATGATTTCCTTGTCTGATTGGGTTTTATGATTTTCGATTATTATCATTAGGGCTTGCGCCTGAAATTCCTGAGGATCTTTATCACCTCATTAAAAAGGCCGTTGCAATTCGTAAGCATCTAGAGAGAAACAGGAAAGATAAGGACTCCAAATTTAGGTTGATTCTGGTTGAGAGCAGGATTCACCGACTCGCTCGCTACTACAAGAGGACCAAAAAGCTCCCACCCGTCTGGAAATAGTGAGTTTGCCCACAATTATTAGTTATTATCCGTTCACTGCGTGGTTTTCTATCTACTATTTGTTTGTTTGAATGTTGTAGTGTAGATATCTGGAATACTATTGAGATTTGGATGTTTGTTTAGCTTTTCTGTACGGGTTTAAATGCTTAAAGGCTTTAATTTTCTTTTTATTATTATAGGATTTTTTTGTTCCTTCATGCTTTAAACTGTTATAGGCTTCTGATAAAATAAATTTTTTTAGGTTAGGACTGAGGGAAGTTGGTAGCCTTCCCTAGTTTTATGACTTTGTAACTGTAATGCAAGTTATTTTTGGGGCGAGTGAATCTTCTATTTCAGCATTCTTAAGATGCAAGGAAATAAATAGGGGTTTGACCTTGTGATGTTTTACAAGGGTAAAAATTTGGCTACTCGAAAGCATGCTCCCTGGGGATGAGTAAGATGAAAGTTAATTCTTAGTTACTTGAAATTAATTGCTGGAGACTATTAAACCTGTTGCCCGAATTGAAATGGGTTTTCCAAGCTTAAGTGTACTAATATGCTGGACTTCCTGAATTTTGTCACACACGTATTCTAGGATTTATGTATGTCCCATGACCTGGGTTATGAACTTATTGTAGATAATTGTTTGGCTCCGTATCTTGGTTTTTTCAAGAAAATCTATTAGGAAATAGTAATTATCAACATTCTTTTTAGTTCATAAGCAAACAAACACATCAAGTCTCCAACTTGCCAAAAGATTCTGAGTCTTCCTTAACAACTCTCCTTCCCTTTCCAATGTTCAATGATCCTTTTAAGTCACATTTAGATCTGGAATTTTTTTCTAGTATCTTGATACATTTGGAAATTTGGACAGCAAAGTCATTTTCATGACTTCTTGTGTTAGAAACTGTCCTGATTCCTGACCATGTTAGTTTTGAGACACTGAGAATCTTTGATATGCAAATCCTTGCTTTCCGAGTTCTCTTAGAGTTCGTGTTCTAGTTCTAGTTCTAGTTCTCTCCGTGTTTCTTTTATTCCTGTAATCATTTTTTTTTTTGGTTCTTAAACGATGCTGACAAAGTGTTGATAGCATGTGTTTACTATTTTATATCCTAAGAGCCATAGGAGAAAGGTATTTCATGGGAAAGGGTGGTGATTTGAAGAAAGACCAGCTAGTTTTTAGAAGGAACTCTGAAATGTAAGGACTTCAAAACATTGGAAGTGGAAGGAAATATAGTTGGGTTTTCCTCACATGAGAATGAGATGCTAACTGATGGAGAAAGGTTAACTAGCTTTATATTTATTTTTGAATTGGCCTTGGAGGTTGTATTTTTTTTTTTCGTTTTATTTTATCATCACAGGCCTTCTTATCTTGGACTCTACAGAATTGATATCAAAATGGACTTTTTTGCCCCCTTTAGTTGTTATGTTTGGATGCTGTTGAAGACATCCCAACACTTGTCAGATGAAAGGAATAGAAGGAATTTGTAGAAGGAAGCTTCTGGCACTTCTGACATCATTGAAAGTTCTAAGTTTAACGATGATGCTTTTTTTGGTATTCCTTTTAGGATTGATCCATTAAAAAAATGTACTTTTGGGATTGAATATAGTTGGAAGATGGCAATGCACAATTTTCTCTGTATTTTTTGGACTGGTGAATTGTGGCGAGTGAACACTGTTATAGTGGTTTTTACGGTATTAGAATTTCGTTGAACCGTATGCTAGATAACAATTGTGATTGAGGTGTGCATCCAGGAAGTTGTGTGTGGACTATTCCTGACATTTTTAGATAGATTTTTTGCTTCTAGTTTTCCATGAGCATCTAATTCTTTAATGATTTTGAGACGGGTGGATGAGATGGTGGATGATCTTGGAAATGGAGGATTGTGTTAATATGCATTATTGGAATGTTGTATTTTTTCCTTTTGCCCTGAGAAAATATATATTTTTATATCTTAATAGTAATTCTGTCTTAGTGAGTTAGTGAAGTCTTCTTAGGGAGTGATTAGAAATATTGGGTGGGTAAAATGGTGTTGCATCAGCTTGTCACTTTAGTGAGTCCTGATATATTATCAATGTTTGATGGAAGTGTTGTTACTTATTAATCTTGAACTTATCTGGTTGCTACTTTTTGGGACTTCATTAGTGTTTCTTTTCTTTTTATGTCTTTTCCGTCTAAGTGTGTACTATGTACTTTCAAGTTTTTCTTGCAGTTTTTGATGATGCTATCTCAATTACTCCTTTATGTGATTCATGTTAATCTATATCATTATCTTGTAACAATGAGATGAGATAGAATATGCAACTTTGCATCCAACTTCGTGTACGGTGTGTTTGGTATGGTAAACTGTCATGACATTCTACCATATTGAAAAATCTGACCTTGTGAGATGCTTGGTTTGGAATGCATGGTAGAATAATTTATACCATTATGTGATTCCAAAATGTGGCATTCAGTTTCTGGTAATTGATTGATTGGTGGGAAAACATTTTAAAGTTTTAAAATTTTTTAACCAGCATCTAATTGTGGATAGTTACATAGCACTTAGGTTGCTCTGTTATCTAGAAAACATGAAATGGGCACAAAACCTGCTATGTGAAAACCTACCATGTGACATGTATTAGATCTTGGTGTGTCCTTGTTTTATCTTTTCTATTTTTTTCCCTCGACATTTCCAAAGATAAAAATGACAAAATAGCATGAAATACATGTCTCACATATATGATGGGTCTGGTTTGAATAGTTTCAGAGAACTGTAATCTGATTATAGAAAACTGGGTGTAGAAATCAGAAGTTTTGGATTGACACCACTTAAATCAGCAGAGTTAGACCAACTCTTAATAATAGGGTTGAGGTAGGTAGTAATTTCTACTGTATTGTGGTATTAAATCTTGTTGTGGTGAAACTTTTGGGTGTGAGAAGTGTGAACCAAACACCCAAAAATTTGCTGCCACTGCCACAGTAGTGGAAATTCCAACTATCATGTACCTACTACCTACAACATTTTTATATCTTTTTAGAGTTATGTTGCTAACTGATATTCTGGTTTTTTTCGTTCCGATTACTGACTGTTTTTCCATTTGGAATGCTTACATGAAGTATGGTTCTACCCTTCTAAATGGCCAAATATTTGTTCTGTAGTTTACAGTAATTTTTTCCTTTGCCAAGTTTGTCAGGTTCACTGCAATGATTTTACTAGTTCTAGACCAAATGCTACTAACGACAATTATTTTTATTTTTTTGCTTTATGATGCAAATCTTTCTTCATTAAGCATAACTGACGGTCTTTTTTTTTTTTTTTTTTTTTTGTTTTTTGTGTTTCTGCAGTGAGTCTACCACTGCAAGTACTCTTGTGGCGTAAGGGCTCGAATTTAGTTATCTTTTCAGGGGTAGCGGCATCTTCTATGTAAGTTGGAGCAAGATTACTGATGGTATTTTAGTTAGATTATATCTTTGAAAGAACAGGCCAAATTGAGATAGAGATAGAGTTTGATAAGTTAATTTAGAGTGGGTAAGGTTAGAAAACGACATTATAATGTTTGAAACGATAGTGCTCCTATGAATTCCAGTTTTGATCTTTATATGAATTTGAAGTATTTTTTATTATTGTATTGAGTTCTCTATGGGGGTGGTTTATTCCTCACTTGCTTAACCCCTGAATACCTCGTTGAATATGGAGATCTAATTTAGCAACTTGACAACTTTGGGCAAAACTGTGGCCTTTTTATTTGGAGTTCCTATTTTGTTCACCTGCAGCTGACATTTTTAATGACTAACCTTTCCTAACAGATAACTCTCCTCAGACCATGGACAACAGCCACCACCACTACCATTAAAACCATCTGCTACCACCCCAACAAAAACCAACCACCACCACCACTCCCAAAAAAGAAATCACCAACTGATGTTTGTATTGTTAGATTAAAAGATTCATGATACATAACATAAGCATTTACGTTCGGTTAACTCTGATGTTTGGTTACAACCAACTGAACGCAGAGGTTTCCTTAGTAACAAGAACTGTGGTAGTAGTGGGGCTCGGTTCCCCCTCTCTCAAACTGCGAATTAGCACAACATATGTTCAAACTGATTGAAGAAAATAAGAGTAAAATGTTTGACCGTCACTATGTTAACCTTGACCAGGTCAGCTCCTAGCCATTTTAAGGATATTAGTGTTGCCCCTTAATTGGGTTTAACCGAACTTTCTCTCTTAAGCCTTTTGTTTTGTTTGTTCTCCACTTTTTAGTTGCACAGTGCAAAGCAAATTTACAAATTCGTGCCCAATTATTGATGACACCAATTCTGTTTTGGGAACTGATATTTTAACCCACTTTGTTTTGTTTTTTTTTTACTAATTCTTTACTAATTCAGCCCATCGAACGATTTGACAGATTCTACAATACAGAATAATTTGTTGTTGGTTCTGTAGAGTTGATAGCACAATTACAAAATGACTTTTCGGGTTTATAGAACCCACAGATTATTATTTTTTCAAATTCATATTGTTGGATCCACCGAAACCAACGAATAAATAGATGTGAATTCTTAAAAAAGTGGGCTGAAATATCCAGTCGCCTTGTTACAAAAGAATAACTACTAAAGCTGAGTACTGGGTCAAAAAAACTTTTTTTTGTTTGATTTCAATCAATTTTTTTTCTCCCCCTTTCTCTCTCTCATTCTTGCTTTAGTTTTCTCTATTACAGATTCTATAGGCATTCAAGGAAGAAATTTTTCATCAGTTACCTGTTTTCAGTTGACGAAAACGATTTATACACAATGAATGGTGGTGTGGTAATTATATGGATTTGAAATCTGGTGTATCATTGAGAAGATATACTGAAGAAATAACAAATCAAGCTTATTAACCAGAGCGCGGGTCGGAACGGGAACAAAAGTGGGAGCGGGAGCGTCAAAGCAGTCGATTAAAAAATGTTCTTAATTCTAAAATACCTTTGGAGCGGGAGCGTCGGAGCGTAGTTCGGAGCAAGAGCGCGAGGTTCCGGAGTGGGAGCGTCACCCCTATACTAGGGTTTCGGTTAGAGTGGTGGCTGGTAACGGTGGTGACGATGGAGGGTGTCTTCATGAACTCTCAAAATCAATTTTTTTTAAAAAAAATCTTCTCTCAAACTCCTTTGATTTTGGCTTCTGTTCATTATGCACAATTTGAGATAGTGGGAGATTTTTTAATTTTTTTTTAAAGATAGTACTTCTGTCCATTATGCACAATTTGAGATAGTGAGAGATTTTTAAATTTTTTTTAAAGATAGTGCTTATGTCCATTATTCACAACGAGCTCCTCCACACGCGCTTCGCGTGTGTGAGTTGGTTGTCAATCACGCGCTACGCGCGTGATATCCAAACACGCAATGCGCGTTCATTAAACTCGTGTGCGCTTTGCGTGTGATGCACGTGTGAATTGATAAATTATGCGGCACGTTATTATTAAAAAAATAAGATGCAGGTGGGCCCACTGATGACAGTGTATATGCGGATGTGATCTAGACGTTGAGTAGATCATCGTAAAAAAAAGTCAGCCCTTGGATCAATTCAATATGATCACATTGGCAAGTGTAACCCAAGTGTAAATAAATAAATAATATGACGGGATATATTCGGTATTTCTTAAAATGAAGTAAAAAAAAAAACGACAAACATGCAACTTCATACACGGCTTCACTTACCCATGTATGAAGCCGCATTATATATAGAGATTTGAGATAGTGGGTAATTTTTAAATTTTATTTAAGATATATAGTGGGAGATTAAGGGGTGCCATCCATTTCCACTTGGGCTACCCAGATCTGCACCCACGTACTTGTGTTTTGAAAACACCATGACCCACCATCATGAAGATGGTCAAGTGGTAAGATACTTACCTTACAAAATGGAAGTTGAGGGTTCAATTCTTCCCGATGGTCACTCTCATAATAAAGTCTTAGCCAGGTTGTGAATAGATAGGGAAGGTCTAGCCCACACCCTAGAGACTAATCGGGTGAGGCCTGGACACCTTAGAAATAAAAAAAAACAAAACACCATGACTAGCTAGGGGTGTCTCCGAAAAGGGATAGATCTCACATGGGACTCAACAAAATGCCACAAAAAAATTACTATTCATGATCTCATTGACATTTATTTGATTTTCATCTATCCATGACTACAAAAGTTGGAGTTATATATTTGTCGAAATTTTTGGTCAGAAAAGTTGAAGTGGAAAACAGAAAACATTACCAACTGTAAAGAGTGGAAAATTCATCACCCTTGCAGTTGTCAATGTTCCTGGGTTAGGATGCAAACAATGAACCTTGGATTGGAAGAGAGAAAGAGAACTTAAAATTAAATTAAAAAGAAATAGAATTTCTTTTTAAATAGAGAGAAAAGAGACCTAAAATTAAATCGGAAAATGAGTAGGATGCCCTTGCATGGGAAAAAAATTGAAGTAGAGGACATGCTTTTTTTTTCATATAGGGACAGTCCTCGGCACACGTTAGCGCGATGTAAAAAGACGAAAAACCCATCTGTTGAATAATGACGGTGCACGTTAGCAAATCCCAATTAATGAATTTTAACATAAAAATGACCATAACTTTCAAAATATAAATCGGATTTGAACAAAATTTATATCGTTGGAAAGCATTTTTCAAGATCTTTAAAACAAGATCACACATGAATACCAAATTCAAAAAAAAAAAACCCAGAAAAAACCTATTTACCAAGCTTAAAAACAATGCAAATTATAGTTTGCATTGTTTAAAATATAATTTTAAACAAAAGTATTTAAAATAGCTGATGCAAATTCGTTTTTTACTATGCAAATTATAGTTTGCATTGTTTAAAATGTAACTTTTTAGCTTTTTTCTTATTCAATCTAGTTGCATAGAGACTTAGAGAAGTGCATATGCTCAAAACTACTTAAAATAGCTGATGCAAATTACAATTTGCATCGTTTTTTACTATGCAAATTATAGTTTGCATTGTTTAAAATGTAAGTTTTTTAACTTTTTTCTTATTCAATCTAGTTGCATAGAGACTTAGAGAAGTGTAGATGCTCAAAAGTATTTAAAATAGCTGATGCAAATTACAATTTGCATCGTTTTTTACTATGCAAATTATAGTTTGCATTGTTTAAAATGTAATTTTTTTAACTTTTTTCTTATTCAATCTAGTTGCATAGAGACTTAAAGAAGTGTAGATGCTCAAAAGTGTTTAAAATAGCTGATGCAAATTACAATTTGCATCGTTTTTTACTATGCAATCTATAGTTTGCATTGTCTAAAATGTAATTTTTTAGCTTTTTTCTTATTCAATCTGGTTGCATAGAGACTTAGAGAAGTGCATATGCTCAAAACTACTTAAAATAGCTGATGCAAATTATAATTTGCATCGTTTTTTACTATGCAATCTATAGTTTGCATAACCGTTTTTATTATACAAGCAGTTATGGGTTTTCATAGTCTAATTACGAAGATTTTTTTTTTTTTTAAATTAGTATTGTTGTCTGGTCTCATTTTAAAGATCTTGAAAAATGCTTTCCAAAAATATAAATTTGGCAAATATCTAATTTGTAGATTAAAAGTTATAGCATTTTTAATTTTAAAAAAACTTATTTTCTCTCTCTGCCACGTCATCGGTCAATACAAGCAAAAACAGTTAGAAATATACGTGGTTAGCAAAGAGAAGGGTAGTTTAGGTACCAAAATTTTAGAGTTTTAAAATAAAAGAAGGAATTAACTCCTTTCCTTATAAAACGTTAAAAAGTAGGGATTAGACTTATAAAACAAAAATTGCTTGTCCTCTACTTGAAACTGGTATAAAAGGAGGGCTTTCAGCCCAATATTGTGAAATTAAAAAGCCATAATAAAAGAGAGAATAGACTCGGTGAAGCTTACAAGTTACAAGAATACGAGATATTTTAAATAGTAATGGCAAATTTATTAAAAAAAAAAAAGTAATTAATGGCAACTTTATCTAAATCTGAAATAAAAGCAGTGCAAATCCAATATATAAATTTTGGATCAATCCACTAATCGCTAATTACTTTTGAGTTGAATGCCTACAAACTTAGTAATTTATATGATATCTAAATCTGCATGTATGTGAGATTTATATTACAACACAACCAATAATTTACATTATATACATTCCAAGTTTTATTACAACATATACAACCTATAATTAACATTAAATTCAAAGTTTTATTGTAACTGCTTGATGCAGGGCGGAGATCAAAATAACTCATAAATCTAAGAACAAAATAATAGAGAACAATTTCTCTAAACTAAATTTCATTAATCATCAAAAACTAATCTTAATTTTCGTTTTTGGAGCTCCTTATATAGATAACTCCCACATAACAAGTTAGAAACCTACCAAAATACTAAAAACTTGGACCCTAAGGTATCTACTACCTATAAGCAACTTTCTAAACCTATTAAAACTCAAAATAAACACTTCTAGACCTTCCTAAATAAGCCCTAAATATTAAAAACGAGATTAACTAATTTTTAATAAAAATAAATTTAATGAAATCATAAAAATAAAATAAGAATTTAATTTGTTCTAAATCATCCTTCATCACTGCTCAGCAGGAACAAACTAAAGTTGAACTTTATCGAAAAGTTTATCAATAAATTACTCAAATAAAAGTAGATACCTTCTAAAACATTTTACGCATGCAACAAAAATAATTGCAATTAAATAAAATTATTATTAATTTTTTTTTGGTAACTAACAAATATATACAAACAAAACTAGGCAACAACCCCTGTTACAGAATTCAGATCATTGTTTAAACATTCAAAAATATAAGCAGGAGTCTGATCATACCATGTATTATCCACATTCCTGATTCTAGCCTTTTTTGCTAGAAGGTCGGCTGCCTTATTGGCACACCTATTCACATAAACATAAACAATATTATCAAGAGCAGAAGCCAAAGATATAACTTCATCTAGAGTGTTCCTTGTCTTCCAACCAATGATAACCTGGCAACCCGTGAGATACTTTGTAACAGCCTGACAATCACCTTCAAAAATAACCTTCTTAAGATTTTTCGATATAGCCCATTTCATTGCCTCCAACAAGGTTATTCCTTCGCTTTCTTCAGCTGTTCCTACATGGGAGCTGATTGATCTTGCACCCACGATCCAACCTGCATGATCACAACAAAGAAATCCAATCCATTTGGTAGAGATACTATCAACATTTCGACTATTTGTTTGGGTTTGGGCTGGACTGTTACTAGAAGGGGTATAGTTATTTAGAAAAGAGACGATGGACTCAGCTACTTGTTTAGGATTCAACACGAAACTATCAAAGACAACCTTACATCTAACCTTCCAAATGCTCCAGCTAATAATAGCACACTTTTCAGCCCAGTTGGAGTTAGAGACATCTCTATTTATGTCTATAAACTAGTTGCTAACCCATTTCTCAATAGAAAGATTATTGGACAAGTGCGCTTTTATGCTCCAAAAATTCTTCCAAATTTTATTATTACCATTTGGTTGATTGTAGATTGTACAACAGTTGAGGCTGTGGTGCATAGATTTCACAGTGAAATCTCCACTTATAGTAAGGGCCCATCGTCTAGTATCAACCCCACCCACTCTAGGTCTGATTGTTTTGATTAGATCACTAATAACAAAATTGAAAATTGAATCAACTTTTTCCACTATCCAAGTGCCATTAACTGGATCCAGCAAATTTGAGACCTTCTCAAATTCCAAAGGATTTATGTGTTCATTAGGAACCGGGGGACCCTCAAGCTCGACCCATCTATCACTCCAGGTACTTATTTAAACCTTTTTTTGATGCAACTCTAAATCCAGGAGCCTTGCTTTGATATAGAGTTCCAATGGGGAGAGGAGTTTGGGAAGTATTTTGCTTTTATGATTTGGGCCCATAAAGTATCAGGATTTTGAACTAGCCGCCAACCAATGCGGTATAAGTTCGCAAGATTCGCCATTTTTGGATTTTGGAAGCTTAGGCCTCCAACAGATTTTGGCCTACACATGAAAGCCCAAGCTTTGATGTAAATACCTTTTTTTCCACTATCCGTCCCCCATCAAAAATCTCTTTGAAGGTTATCAACTTTTGTAAAGATGGTGTCTGGTAAGAGAAAGCAAGCAGATTGGTATGTTTGTATGGTGGCCAACACAGATTTGGTGAGTGCGGTTCGACCAGCTTGGGATAAAAGCTTTGCTTTCCAACCTTGGATTCGGTTCTCAAGAGTTGAGATGATTCTTTCGAAGCTATGATGTTTAAATTTATCAATAAAGAGAGGTGCTTCTAAATATTTATCTTTCATATTAATATTTTTTACTTTAAAGATTCTGGAGATCATCCTACAGTGCCTTTTCGGAATGTTAGGGTCGAAAAAATTCCTGATTTTTCAAAGTTTATCATTTGGCCCGATGCACAACTAAAAGCTTGTAAGAGATCAATTAAGTTTCTGGCTTCAACAAGGTTTGCACGTGCAAAAAGGAGGCAACCATCAGCAAAAAGGAGATGAGAGATTGATGGGCTTCTCCTAGTTACTTTGATTCCATAGAAATCCTTGTTATTTTCAGAGTTGAGGACCATCTGAGAGAATGCCTCCATGCAGACGATGAAAAGGTAAGGTGATAAGGGGTCACCTTGCCTCAGGCCTCTCGTGGGGCTGTAAGGCTGACTCGGGGAACCATTTATAAGAATAGAGATATCAGGGGAACTGATACATTCATTAATGAGCTGGCATCAGTGGTCTGAGAATCCCAGCTTCTTAAGAATGCCAAGAAGGAAAGACCATTCAACCCAGTCAAAAGCCTTTGACATGTCAAGTTTTAACCCAAAAATGCCTAATTTTCCCTTCTTTTTTTTAATCGTGCGGATGAGCTCTTGGACAATAATGATGTTATCGGTAATCTGCCTTTTAGGAATAAAGGCCGATTGAAAAGGAAAAATTATCTTATCCAAATGCTGCTTCAAACGATTAGCAAGAACCTTAGAAATGATTTTGTAAGTTATGTTGCAAAGACTGATAGGCCTATACTCAGAGGCCCTTTGGGGACAAGTGGATTTTGGGATTAAAACCAAATGATCTTTGTTGAGCTCCTTTAACAGGTGCCCAATTTCAAAGAATTTTTGAGCAAGAACCACAAGATCACTTCCAACAAGATCCCATTGCTTTTGAAAGAAGTGAGGCGGAAAGTCGTCAGGACTTGGGGCCTTTGAAGGCTCCATAGACCACAAAGCAGATCTAACTTCATCAGAATCTGGGATTCTACAGAGCTGCACATTGTCACCCTCATCTAAACAAGGCTCAATGAGAGCCAAAATCTCTGGGTTAGAGATGGGGTTTCTAGTGGTTGCTATGTGCTCGAAGTGCTGAGTGAGGTTTAACTCCACGTCAGGCTTAGAACTGACCCAAGAACCCAAAGGGTTAAAAAGGCCATCAATGCGATTCCTTCTCCTCCCCTGGGAAGTGATCACATAGAAGTACTTAGTATTCCTATCATTGAGATTAACCCAGAAATCTCTAGATTTTTGCTTTACCATGCCCTCCCAGTGATCATAGAGTTGCTCTAAACGAGAACTATGAGTGGAAATCAGATTCTTAGTGTTGGCAGAGGGGGAAAAGTTATGCAATCTAGAGATGTGTCCAAGCTCGATTTTAATGTTCTGGTTAACATTGCCAAAGATATCTCTATTCCAAACTTTCACAGACTCCCTAACAAAATTTAACTTAGACACCACTTTAAAAGTTGGGGAGTCAATAACTAGCGTCAACCAAGAGGATTTGATAGTCTCAATGCAAGATTGTTCAGATAGCCAATTGTTGAAGAATAAAAAAGGTCTGGGCTGAAACTTTTGTTTTGGATGTGTACTAAGAAGAATAGGCGAGTGATCAGAACCCGTTGGGGGAAGATAAGAAATCCTAGAAAGGGGAAACATTTCAGTCCAAGTTGGGTTTGCAATTGCCCTATCCAGTCTCTCCCTAATATTGGCCCAACCATGACGCTGGTTGTTCCAGGTGAAGGTCGGGCCAGATAAACCCAAATCCAATAAGCCAGCCGAGTCAACAATGTTGAAGATATCTCTAACCTTATTAATCTGGAAAGGATTGCCCCTTTTTTTTCATTACTGTTAAAAATCACATTAAGGTCCCCAATGAGCACTCAAGGCAAATCTATCTCTTCTCTAATCTCCTTAATGAAATTCCACACTGAAATACAATCAGATTTGGCAGGTGGCGCTATATAATGCAGTAAGGAGCCAATCATCTTTTAAACCTCCTTCAGAAATAATCGTATTAATCATATTCCTATTTTGATGGACTATATCAATAGATATGCCGTCTTTCTAAGCGAAACCCAAGCTACCTGATTTCCCAATAGGTGGGACGATAATCCAGTTGTTGAAATTACATTCCTGAGATACCGCCTAATGGCCTGATCTTTTGATTTTGTCTCAGATAAAAAAATGATATCTGGGTGCTCTGTAGAGAGAAGAGCTTTTAGGTGGTTGTTAGTCAGGGGCTTATTCAGCCCTTGACAGTTCCAAGACAGAACCCTCATAGTATTTTGCCAATAACCACTAGGAAAGTTGCAGTGAATCACATAATAGCAAGCAAATACAAATTTTAAGAAAATACATCAATTCAAAACTTTAGAAGGGCAAGTATCTGAGATGAGCTGAAACAGATAAAATTCTAGACTAACCTGATTAATGGGCTGATCTGGCTCCGCGATAGCTATTTGTGGGGAGATATCCGGGGTACTAATTATTGCACGGGTGATAAGATGCAGGCCCTCATTGTTAAAAATGGATATGGCGGAACCCCCATTCTTAGACATTATTGGGCTGAAATTAGATGGGTGAAGGTAGTGCTCCCTAACCGTCTCAAAACCAGGAGGCAGCAGGTCAAATCCGTTAAAAATAAGGTCAGATATCATGCTGTTTAGAAGATGAGGCATTCAAATCCTGGAGAACATTCGGCAACGGCGGCATGCCAGAATGATGAGGCTTAATTGGGACATCGATCCATACAAAGTCCTGTAACGCTGAACAACCCTTACCCTTACCAAAGTTGGAACCACAGAAGGCTTCATCAGATGACTCTTCAATATCTCTGTTTAAAGGAGTAGAGACAGATCTCTTAGAACTTGAAGAACCCTTCTGTAAAAGCTTAGCTGGGCTTAAGTGATGCTTTTTCTTTTGCTAGGCCCTTGACTTGGGAATCCTCTTTGGTTTATCAATACACATATTTTGGCTTTTACTTGGGCCCGACCCATCAGCATCTTTGTTGTTAATAACCGAGCTAGTGACTTTCTGACCGGCTCGCCTGGTTCTGTTCACAACAGCTCGGCCCTGGCTCGCCCTGGATCTTTTGCTGAGTTCCAAAGCAGAAGTAGAACTTTCTACTGCAACTATGGGTGGAACAATAGTTACCACATATGGCCTGGGATCCTCCAAATTCCCACCACCAATTCCAAGGCTGAGTCTACTTGAGGATGGGACTTCATTCGAGTGGGATGATGTTTCGTACAAGTTTTTAATAGATTTCCCTTTTGGATCCAGATTGAGCAAATCCAGATTTGAAAAAAGAGAATCACTATTCACTATTTCCTTACCTTTGTTCTTTCCAGCATGCAGGTTGTCACTATTAATTGGATTTCTCGCCACATGGCTGTGCAATGCGTTTGTGGGATTCCCTTCCCTGATAACGATTCCCAAATTTCTTCGTGGACCACCTTCAGGCTGCGACAAGAGTGGCCCCTTGTTTTTGCTGACAGGGCGGGGTTTGAGAAATCTTTAGTCACAAGTTGAATTCGGATGATCCACAAGAAGGCAGTTTCTGCAGAAATTGCGAGGCAAGCGCTTAAATTCAAACGATATGTAGGCTAGCGAACCACGAAAAGAGATTACTTTAATACCTCAGATTAGGGGTTCCTTAACGTTAGCCAATATTCTTACACGAACAGGCTGGCCGAACAAAGGTCTACCAGAGGCCAGAACCAGACGGATGGCCTCGTCTGCAGCATTTTGCAATGATTTTCGCTCTAATCGGATTAAGGTGTTCGGGAAGGAGATTGTACATTTTGATCTAAATAGGGATAAACTTTAGGTTCACATCTGCAGGAAGGATCATAGGATTCCAAACAGTGAACACCAAAAGACCATCATAGAGAGACCATGGTCCTCCACCTGAAATCTGGCAAAACTCAGAAAGGTCGGCAAAATGAAAGATGAAGATGTTAAAACCAGATGGAGTGATTTCAACATCCTTAATAACTCTCCAGATATTAGTATCTGTGGACTTCAGCTCCTAACATCCACTTGAAAACTCAAACAACAACGACCAATCAGCGAGTCCTCCCATTCGGTCTGTACATTTTCAAAAAGTTCATGTGGAAGCACTAGAATGTTCTCCGGAATTTGAACTGGCAGATGTAGATTTTCTTGTAACTGTTCGGCAAACTGATCGGCAATTTGATCGGTAAGTTTATCTGCGATGATGTTAACATGATCATCCATAACTCTGTTAATCGTCTGATAAACCCCCTTTGGAATAGTGAAAAAGAGTTTAATCTCCAGTGATAACTCAAGGTTAGCTTAATAAGGGTTTTAACCATGGTTACATGCTTATAATGAGCTGAAGTAAAAAATATCTGTTTACATACTATGGACCGGGTAAAAGGCAGATACAGGGACAACTGCAAGCCAGAGGGCTAAAACGATGAAAAAGTTATTCTGGTTTAGAAGGACCGGTTTTGAGAAAGCACTAAACTGGGAAGGCTACGACTTGTAAGAGCATCCACAATCATCAGTCTATTTTGCATGTGTAAAATGTAAAAATGCAAAAGAATTTACAAATACACAATCCAATCCACATTCGACAAATTGTTTAAATTTAACAAAATAGAAAAAAAATAAAAACAAAATTAACTAGGTGGTATTTGAAAGTCCGCACAACATCAAGCGGACTCTGAGCGTTAGCCTGATGCTGGGCGGACTCTCAAATACCGCCCAACTCTTTAGCTTTTTTTAAAAAAACGAAATTTAGAATTTTAAAATTACAAAACTCTTTAGTTTTTTTTTTTAAAATTTAGGAATTTTAAAATTATGGGACGGTATCTGAGAGTCCGCCCACACTAAACTAACTCTCAGAGTCTTCCTAATGCTGGGCGGACTCTCAAATACCGCCCATTTAATTGTCTAAATTTTTTTACATGTTGTCTATATTTCCAAAATTCTCTCTCCTCCTATTCTAAATTTATATTTTTAGACAATGCACTGTGAATTAATTTTTAGACAATATTACTAAATTTAGCTAGCATTGTAGATGCTCTAACCAAACAAGGTGATTTCGTTCCAGGGAAGACAAGAATGGAGCAGCCAAAAGAAAGAAGACGGATTGAAAGCAAACTGTAGTACCACGGAACCCCCACACTCAACCTACAAAAGCCAAATCAGCAAAAAATAAGTTGGTTTAGAATCATACCTGAGAAAGATTGAACAAAAAAATTAATTTGATTTTTTTTAAGAAACATGATAACCTATATATGAAGCAAGGACACGGCGAGGGAACACAGATATGACACGAGAGAAGATTTTTGCTAAATAATTGGGACAACTAGCGAAATACCCCCAAAAAAATAAGTGCTTTTACGATATACCCCCATTTTAATTGAAATTAGAGAAATACCCTCAAATTAACAGTTTCTGTCAAATGGGTCATTAAGTGACCACATGCACAACACATGATGGGTTTTTTTACCAAAATACCCTCACGTGTGCAACGCGTGAACCACTTCAGTCTAATTTTTCAAAATGGCAAAAATACCCTCACGTCCTTCAACTGCTAACACGTCATGCAATTCAACTCCATTGAAATATCCAACAGACTAAAACCTAAATACTAAGATGACCGTTGCTGCTACGGTCATCTTCTTCAATTTTTTTTTTCTTTTTCCAGATTTCTTTTGCCTATAAATAAGAAGCTTCTTCCTATATATTGTTGGTACTCAGTTCAAACTTCTTGGTTCTGAATTTGTACAAAGATTTGTAGAGTGGGTGGATCACGTGGTTCTTCATCGTAAATGGGTGGATCGCGTCGTTCTTCGTCGTCAACGGGTGGATCATGTGGTTCTTCGTCATCAAGCACTGTTGTGAGTTAAACTTTGGGATTATTTGATTCAATTTCAAGAAGGAAGAACTTTTGTGCTCTGTGTTCTGCAAAATAAGGGTATATTGCAAATTATTCAATTTACATTAACG
This sequence comes from Macleaya cordata, assembly GCA_002174775.1. Classification (NCBI taxonomy): domain Eukaryota; kingdom Viridiplantae; phylum Streptophyta; class Magnoliopsida; order Ranunculales; family Papaveraceae; genus Macleaya; species Macleaya cordata. The sequence goes on from MVGT01003708.1 coordinate 22,446, forward strand.
GTATATTGCAAATTTTACAATTTAAAGTAGGGGTATATTGCAAATTTTACGTGTGACTATTCATCACGTGTTTGTAATTTTCCAGGGCCTTGAACACATCAGATGCCAAATTTAGAACCATGCTTCCCATTTGGCAGTGACATGCCCTTCTGTTTACTCGGCATGTAGGCTATGCGATGGCATCCGCAAGCTTTAGATATCTGAATCTCCTAAGAACCCCGGAAGAATGTTTTTGAAGTGCCAATACGTGAAATGTAAAGAATTTGTGGATCGGATGATCATTGGAAGACGGACTGTCCATGGGGTTTCTCACCACGCAAAAACAAAGCAAACACTGCATCGAGTGGGGAAGAAGAGGCAAAGGTAGCCCCAATGCAAAAACAAAGCAAACAGACGAACCTGGGCTGCCACAGAAAAACACACAAAAATATGCAACAAAAAGAAGCAAAAAACAGAGCATCCTTCCCTCTTTTCCCCATCTAATATAAATATTCATTATAGTGACCGAAAGAAAAAAAAACAGAGCATCCTTCTACAAATAGAGCATCCTTAAACCTATCGTTTAGGTCTGAAATTTTGTGATCTACCATCGTAAACATCTTCTAGTGCAGAGATCTACACTACACGAAAATCAGACCTTCCATTTAAGAAGAGAGGAAGAATTGAAAGATTTGAAACTTACAACTCTGTGTCCCTGTTCATCGCTCTGAAAATCATCACTTTCAGTTGTTCTTCACGCATTCAACGACCAAGTTGGTTCAAATCCCTCTTTCTTTCTTCTTCGTTTTATGGTGCCTCAAAAACCCTAACTAGGTTTAGCGTTTTTTCTCCCACCTAACCCCTCCTCTCATCAGACGTTAACTACATGCGCAAGGTAAGTTTCCCACCCTCTGTTAACTAGATTGGACTTATGCCACGTGTGTTAGCAGTTGAAGTGATATGAGGGTATTTTTGCCATTTTGAAAAAATTGGACTAAAGTGGTTCACGCGTTGCACACATGAGGGTATTTTGGTAAAAACTCCATCACGTCTTGTGCACGTGGTCACTTAACGACCCATTTGACAAAAACTGTTAATTTGAGGGTATTTTTCTAATTTCAATTAAAATGGGATATATCGCAAAGCACTTATTTTTTTGGGGGTATTTCGCTAATTATCCCTAAATAACTCTAAAGCTTTCTGATGAATAACTGAAGATTTTTGTCAATTTATGGTATAACGGATCTCCGAAATAGCTAAACTTACTCTTATATGAATTTTGTAACGAATAATTTTAAAATTTTATGCATGTACTAAACTTTTTTTAATAACCACACAAATTTAAATAAGAAAACGTAGTGCTTTACTATTGGTTGTGATACTGTGGTTGTCATACTGTTAATAATTATATGCATTTTATGTTAAACTTTGAATAAATTATTTATAAATTCTCTTCAAAAAAATTAACTTGAATAAAAATACAAAAAAATTAAAAATAATTCAAATATGTTATGATTTTTACACACAAAATATAAACTACATGTACAAGAGTATTAAAGAAGAAGTGGGATATCTCGATTCACTGCTTTATATCTTCAATACATAACTCCCCTTACTAATATATCTCGCTGTAACTCATTCGTACAATACATACTAGTGAAGGGGGAGTTATATATAGAATAGGTAGAATGGGAGAAGAGATAAGAATGTAAGGACTCTTGACACATCAACCAGGATGTGTCAAGTAATTAGATTACATAACAACCACCTATACGAAGTGGTCCCATGCAGGTCCAGTAGACAACCACCTCAACCTGTTATAACATTCTCCCTTGGATGACCACCATTCTAAGATAATTACCTCGTTAAAAACCTTGCTAGGAAAAACTCAGAGGGACAAATCCTGAGCTAAGGAAAAATGAGTACAATAGACATAGAAAAGTGCTGGACTCGCATAAGCTGCCTCATTAAAAACTTTGGTAAGGAAAACTCAGAGGGATAAAACCTTGACAAAGGAAAAAGAGTACAGCGCGATAAGGTCCAGTCAGACAAAAGCAGGCACTAGTATACTCCCCCTGATTAAGCAGACACTCAAATCAGTCCGCTTAATGATACATCTGTCTCATGCCAATACCATAAACCAACTTTCTGAAAGTCGTCGTAGGCAGAGACTTGGTGAATAGATCAGCAAAGTTCTCACAGGATTGTATCTGTTGGATATCAATCTCACAGTTCTTCTGGAGATGGTGAGAATAAAATAACTTCGGTGAAATATGCTTCGTTCTATCACCTTTGATGTAGCCTTCTCTAACTTGTGATATGCTAGCAGCATTGTCCTAAAAAATGACTGTTAGAACATCAGTGATAGAGGGTAGAACGCAAGAGCTTCTGATATGTCCAATCAGTGATCGTAACCACACACATTCTCTACTGAATTTATGCAATGCAATAATCTCCGAATGATTCGAAGAAGTGGCTGGAAGACTTGCTTGTTGGATCGCCAAGAGAAAGCTGTACCTCCACTTGTAAAAACATAACCAGATTGGGAGATAACTTTGTGGAGATCGGAGAGATATCCGACATCAGTGTTTCCCATTCTCTGAGAGCCATTTGACGGGTTTCTCAGATAGAATAATCCCATGTCTGTAGTTCCGCGGAGATAATGGAGAATCTGCTTGACACCTGTCCAATGTCTCCTTATCGGGGCAAAACTAAACCTGGCTAACAGATTCACTTCAAATGCAATGTCTGTAGACACCAAATTCCGCCCCCAAATGCCAAAACACCCAGAATGTGAAGTGTACTGTGAGTGTTCACACCCAAATTGTATTCCTTGAGATACGTACAAACTGTGGAACAAATTTGATCCAAATCAACCAACATTCAATCCTAATTTGACCAAAATCTAAGATTTGGATGGAAACGGAGATGAAAACCAGATTTGGACCAAATTTAGAACCAATTTAAGAAACTACTTATTTTAATAATAAAATAAAAATTTAAAAAATAATAAAATAATAATAATAATAATAATAAAACTTACGGTTGTTATCAGAATTTATATATATATATATATATATATATATATATATAATAAAGTTAAGTTATAATATATAATAAAGTTATTTTATAAAGTAAAGTTAAAGATATAATATATAATAAAGTTAAATTAAAGCAAATTAAAGTTATAATTATTATAAAGTAAAGTAAAGTTTAAATATTATATAAAGTAAAGTTTGTTTTTTAAAATTTTAATAAAATAAGAATTTAAGTTTTTTTAAAAGAGAATGAAATGAGACAACGCATCACGCGTTGTCTCTCTTCTCTCTCTCTCTCTGTCTCTCTTCTCCTTTCGTTTCTTCTCTCTTCTCTTTCAGGTCAAGATCGGCGGCAACAACAACGGCAGTCAACATTTTCGCCTAAAAATTTCAGTGAGCTGGCTGTTTTTGTTGACAGGCATAGCAGTCCACATTTTCACTCACAAATCTCGGTGAGCGGCGCCTACACGATTTAGAGGTTGTTTTTGTTGACAATTGAAGCCTTAATTTGAGGTAAAAATATATATAAATAAGGGTTTGCAGTCTATTTTAAAAGGATCGGAAAAAAGATCGAAAAAAATAGGAGAATTTTGAGAGAGATTTTAGGAAAGTTTTTGAGAGGGTTTGCAGTTTAAATTGAAGTGAAGGTTGGAATTTCTTATCTAATTCTAACCTTGCGTTGAGATTCTATTTTTAGAAGGTTGGTGAATTTAATTTTTTTTTATTTCAGTCTCCTGGATTTGATTTGTTGTAAATTTTGTACTGGTAATGCATTAATGAGATGGATTATGTGCTAATTTTCTTTTAGAATGCAATGAAATATTAGTTGAAATTCAATGTTAGAGGTATATTTTTCATGAAATCAAGCTCTAAGTTCATCTCTGTAATGATTTTTTTTCTCCTCATTATGTTGTCAAAATGAATTAAATTGTCATCAATGTATCTGATGATATATTTTAAATGACGTATGTATGATGGACATCATCATGTATGGGATGATACATCTAAAATTAGAGAATTTTTTAATAAAGTAAAATAATGTGATGTTGAATGAGATCCGGTTGAATTATTGATTCATTTTAATACTAAATATTTTAACAATTCATTTTTAATTAAAACTTGGTTAGAGTTTGCTTTTTGGAAAATTATTTGTTGTATACTAATTTTGATGTGCCAAGATGTAAAAACTAAGGTTGAAGTTATATTTGTGATGTAGAGATTTGTCACTTGACCTTTTTATCCCTAGAAATCCAATAAATCACCAAATAAACTTTTTGGGCTCATTAACCCATCTATTGGGCTTACGGGCCTATTCCATTTGAAGTTTCTTAAGCCCATTATACACTTAATTAAGTGTTAGGCTCATTAACCCATCCATTGGGCTTACGGGCCCACTCCATTTTAAGTTTCTTAAGCCAATTATACACTTAGTTAAGTGTTAGGCTCATTAACCTATCGATTGGGCTTACGGTCCCATTCCATCTTAAGTTTCTTAAGCCAATTATACACTTAGTTAAGTGTTAGGCTCATTTTGTGGGTTATAAACTCATCTCTTTATGAGTTCCTCTACCTACTTTATCTTTTGGGCCTCTAAATGAATATACCTTTGTCTTGGCCCACTCCATTCCCTTTGGTTTTACAAACCTCACACCCAACAAAAAAAAATAGGCTAACCTTTTCTAGAATTAGATGAATCTAAAGGTTAGAATTTGCTTATTTTTAGTATAGGACTGCATTAGAAGCTAGGATTGTGTGTTAATTCTGGAATTAAGTTAAGAACATGCCTAAAATAATCAAGGAAGACTGCCAAAGACCAGCTTTTAAAAGGGCATACGTGCTTGCGCTGCCACATACGTCAATGGTCAAGCTTCCTTGATCAGTTGGGTATCTTCTTAGAATAATCTCAATTTTGCAATAATCAAGTATTCTCAAACAAAGAAAAAAAACAAAGTTTTCTATTAACTAAGGCATTTACATTAGAATTTGGATCATGTTTAATGCTAGGGATTAGAAACTCTTAAAAAACTAAGATTTATAGATCTTCCTTAAAGTATGTCACATAAGGATTATGCGGAATGCTAGGGATTAGAAATTCTTAACAGATTAGAATTTTTAGATCTTCCCTAAAGCATATTACATATGTTTTGCAAAGAAAAAGCATTATGATGTTACGTACATAACGGATTCTCACCATCAAAACCCATTTGGGTCATATGCATAACAGATTTGCACGTGTAAGCTATTTTCAAAATTGAAAATAATATATGTTACGTGTATAATAGATTTACACGCATCACTTTACGGAGTATAAGCTAAAGAAAGACTTGTACAATATGGATGCCGACACGTGACAATGGAGTTCATGTGTAAGTTTCGGCACGTGTGTAACAATGAAGTTCACACACAAATCTATAGTTATTCTGCACGTATCAAGGAAGTCTACGTGCATTTTCTCAAAGTCTGTGGTAACGGATTCCACGGTCATAAATGGCAATAAGGTCCATTTACACGTATTAATCTTAGGTGGCAACGAAGTCTACCTAAAATTTTATTTGTTCATAGGGTGTCAACGGAGCACACCCCATGAGCTTTTAAACGTGACAACGGAGTTCACGTGTCAATTTGCTTGGTCACATATATAACAGATTTGCATGTGGCATTGTATATATTTACTTTTCGCCCCAAAACCTCAGTTGTATAAAACATAGGATTAGAAGGGGGCCAAACTTATTTTTTCCTGTACATATTTTTTGTTAGCGTATTTTAATTAATTTTGATCACAAGATTCCATCCAAATACCCTTAGTCATGAAATAGAGGCCGATTTTATAATCGGACGGTTGTCGGGTGCCTAACACCTTTCTGACCCGTACCAGGATTCCCTTACTAAGAATCTATGTACGCAGACTAGACTAGTTGGAAGATCACCAAGTTTTCTGTCAAAACAAAATAATTTTCTAAAATCGGGTCCTGATTCCCAAGTTAATCAGGTGGCGGCTCCATAAGTACATTAGACGATTAAATCCCCCAGTTAGGAATACGAGAAACTATTTTTTTTCAGTCGCTCGCGGTCGAAGGCTAAAGTTTTTTTTGCGGATCCTACAATGTCTGGTCTGGTACATTGGGCCAAGTACATTAATGTGCCGATTGCACTCTAATATGGTACCTCAGGACCAAGTAGTGCTTCATCTTCTTCCTTTGGTCGGAATGGGTCTTTCTCAATATCAAGAGATCTCACAACCATAGGAGTACTCAATGGATGTGTTTTATCCATGTTAAAACACTTCAAATTCTTCTCAGTATACGCTATTTGATGGACCAAAACTCCACTTGAGTTATGCTCAATCTGCAAGCCGAGACAAAATTTCATTTTTCCGAGATCTTTCATTTCGAATTCCTTCTTCAAATATTCAGCAGCATTACGGAGCTCTTCAGGAGTCCCGATTAAATTGATATCATCGATATACACAGCGATGATAACAAATCCAGATTCTGATTTCTTGATAAAAATGCATGGGCAAATGGGATCGTTTACATATCCTTTCTTTATCAAGTATTCACTGAGGTGATTATACCACATTCGCCCGGATTGTTTCAATCCATATAGAGCTCTTTTGAGCTTAAGGGAACACAAATGGCGTAGTTTTCCCTCAGGTAAAAATAACCCTTCTGGGACTCGCATATAAATATCTGTATCTAACTTTCCGTACAGATACGCAGTTACCACATCCATTAGATGCATGTCGAGTCTTTCTGAGACTACCAGACTGATTAGATATCTGAAAGCAATTGAATCCATAACAGGAGAATATGTCTTTTCATAATCAATCCCAGGTCTCTGTGAGAAACCTAGTACCATGAGTCGCGCATTATAGCGAACGACCTCGTTTTTCTCATTGCGTTTTCTTGCAAAGACCCATTTGTTTCCCACCGGGTTCACATTCGCGGGTGTTGGTACAACCGGTCTAAATACCTCACGCTTTGCAAGGGAAGTCAACTCTGCCTGAATGGCTTCTCTCCATTTTGCTCAATCAATTCTATGTCGACATTCCTCTATAAAGTGTGGCTCAATATCATCGTTCTCTGTGACGATGTCAGTAGCTACTGAGAAGGAAAAAATATCGTCGAAAATTATTTCATTGCGATTCCACATTTCTCCTGTACATGTATAATTTATAGAGATTTCTTTAGTTCCATCTCCTGGGGATTGTACCGGTCCCTCTCCTAGGGATTTGCCTTCTTCAAAAGGCATATCTTTAGAAAATGTGGATCGTTCAATGATACTTTCTCCTAGAGTATTTACATTTATTGATTAGCATTTACTCTTCCTGGGAACAGAATCTTTCGAACGAAGAGGTCGCCCGCGCTTTAGGCATGCATTAGATGGCTCATTTGCTGCAAGTTGTCTTACTGGGATTACATGTCCTCTCGGGACATCAGCTCTTACGGCATGTATCTCTTAGACATCAAGTTTAGCTGGAGTATTTGCAGCGGGTATATGTGACTTGCTTACTTTAGCTACGTCATTAAATGCATCAGGAATTTTATTGGAAATTTCCTGAAGATGAACAATCTTCTGCACCTCAATGTCACATGCATTAGTGCATAGATCAAGATGAGATATAGATGGTGTAAACCAGGAAATCGCATGTCGTTCTTCTGACGTCGAATCACACCATTTTACTGACGACAGATTGTCTCCCCTAATGACGAAAAGACTGTCTCATCAAAATGACAGTCCGCAAAATGGGCGGTAAAAACATCACCTGTCATTGGCTCAAGATAACGAATAATAGAAGGTGAATCAAAGCCAACATATATTCCTAGCCGACACTGAGGACCAAACTTGGTGCGTCGCGTAGGGGCAATAGGAACTTGCACAGCACAACCAAATACACGTAAGTGTGAAATATTTAGTTGGTGGCCCATAACAAGCTGCATAGGGGAGTACAAATGATATGTAGTCGGACGAATCCGAACTAATGTAGCTGCATGTAAAATGGCATGTCCCCAGGCTGCAACTGGTAGCTTAGTTGTCATAAGAACAGGCCGAGCAATGAGCTGAAGACGCTTCACAAATGATTCTACTAGACCATTTTGTGTATAAAGGTGAGCAACAAGATGCTCTATGTCAATGCCAACTGCTTGACAATAAGCATCAAAAGCTTGGGATGTAAACTCAGCAGCTCCATCAAGACGGATAGACTTGATAGGAAATTCAGAGAAATGTGCACGTAATCGTATAACCTGAGCGAACAAACGTGCAAAGGCAACATTGCGAGTAGATAATAGGCAAACATGCGACCACATCGCAGAAGCATCCACCGAGACCATAAAATATCCGAATGGTCCACATTGGGCATGGATAGGCCCACAAATATCCCCCTGAATTCGTTGTAGAAAAGTTGGGGATTCAACCACGACCTTGGTTAAAAATGGTTTAAGCACTAATTTACCCAGAGAACACGCTACACAAGTATACTCTTTGGACATCAGAATCTTCCTGTTCTGTAATAAATGTCCCTGCATGTTTTAGATTATTCTACTTATTATGGTAGAACTTGGGTGACCAACTCGGTCATGCGAAAGCATAAACGCTTTCGGGTCATTGAACTTCTGGTTTAAGACGGCATAAGATTCAACCCTTCTTATTATCGTATGATACAAACCAGAGAAGAGAGCCAGGAGCTTCTCTAATATACACTTCTGGTGTGAGACAATAGAGGTAATACACCAGTATTCTATATCATGCTCATTTACTGTCTCAAGGTGATATCCATTACGACATATGTCTTTAAAGCTCAACAGATCTCTCCTAGATCTGGAGGAATACAAAGCGTTGTTAATGTCAAGTATTGTACCACCCGGGAGCATGATACTAGCTCTGCTAGAGCCCTTAATTAAACTGGTCGTACCAGTGATAGTAGTCACGCAAGCTTTGAACATACTTAAACTCGTGAAAAATTTACTATCTCGGAGGATTATATGCGTCGTAGCACTGTCTGCTAGAAAAACATCCTCGCCATATAGGCTTTATTTGGATATGTCTCTGCTTGGACCAATATCTCGGGATATGCCTCTGCTTGGGTCCATATCCTTTAAAAATAAAACAAGAATAAGCATATACACAAAACGCTTATATATAAACAAAAGTAGTATAAGGAAAGTAGTACAAGGAAAGTAGTACAAGGGAAGTAGTACAAGAAAAGTAGTACAATTGGTATGAGCATACTCATTCCCTAATTGTATAGCAAAACTCTAATTGGTATGCACATGCTCATTCCCCAATTAGTTTGCTCACATCCTCACCTTCTAGATCGAGGAACATATCAGACAACTCTAGGTGGGTATCATCAGTGGGAACACCATTATAAATATAATTTGTCTCGGCACCAGTTTTAGCTTTCTTACATGAAGCCTGATACAAATCAACTAGATGCTCGGCCGTATAACAATTACGCGCCAGGTGTCCTTTCATGCCACAACGATAGCAGGTTACACCTTTAGGGGTTTGTTCTAACCTCTCGCTTTACCTTGCTTCGTTTCGCCACTATCCCTCTTCTAGGGATCAGCGTTATCTCTCTTCTGGGGATTTTGTGTAGCATGATCTGTATTGTTCCACTTTCTGGAATTATTCCGTCAGTAGCGTCTTTCGCGCCTACCCTTATAACCATGTCGTCCACGTCCCTGTCCTGAAGCAGTCATTGCATAAGCTTCAGGTACAGACGTAGAACCAGTGGGATGAGATTCATGGTTCAATAACAACAACTCGTTATTTTTTTCGACAATAAGAAGGCATGAGATTAACTCAGAATATTTCTGAAATCTATGCTATCTATATTACTGCTGCAAAAGCACATTAGAGGCATGGAAAGTGCTGAAGGTTTTCTCCAACAGCTGCTCATCAGTAACAGTATAACCACACAGTCTCAGCTGCGAGGTTATTCTGAATAAATCTGAGTTATAATCTATTACTGACTTGAAGTCCTACAGACGCAGGTTCCTCCAATCATTTAGAGCAACAGGATGTATGACCATCGACAACTGGCCAAATCTTTCCTTTAAACAATTTCAGAGGACTAACGGATCTTTCACCGTCAAATATTTAGATTTAAGTCCTCATGGATGTGATGACGAAGGAAAATAATAGCAGCAGCACGACTCGGCGTGGTCGGCTGATTTCCTTCTCTAATAGTATCTCCGAGTTGCTTTGATTCGAGATGTAATTCCGTATCCAGAACCCAAGAAAGATAGTTATTTCCAGTGATATCTAAAGCAGCAAACTCAAGCTTAGTTAGATTCGACATTGAAAATAAAACTACACAAGTATACCTTTGAGATTTTGTGAGATGCCCAAAGCTTCGGATTGATCACAAAATGTCGAAGTCTCGATCTTGTTGATATGAGAGTGATAGAGACTCGTGCTGATAACGTGTTATAATTTCTACACACAAAGTATAACTACAAGTACAAGAGTATTAAAGAAGAAGTGGGATATCTCGATTCACTGCTTTATATCTTCAATACATAACTCTCCTTACTAATATATCTCGCTGTAACTCATTCGTACAATACATACTAGTGAAGGGGGAGTTATATATAGAATAGGTAGCATGGGAGAAGAGATAAGAATGTAAGGGACTCTTGACACATCAACCAAGATGTGTCAAGTAATTAGATTATATAACAACCACCTATACAAAGTGATCCCATACAGGTCCGGTGGGCAGCCACCTCAACCTGTTATAACAAAATATCATTTATAAGAATAATATTCTAACATTAAAATATCCAATATGATTAAATTTTAAATAATTTATTAATACTGTTGCCCGTGAGTAGGACGGGCCTGAAAACAAGTTATTTTTTTTAAAGGAAAGGAACTATTGTCTAAGATGCATATTTTTTAAGGCGTAGATACACGAAACTAAGCGTGTTAGAAGCACAATGAAACTACCAAAAACATCAGATCAGGATCAAAGTCATCACCAATGGAACTGTCACCAACGAACTATGAAACAATACCTACATGGATAAATATATATATATATATATAGGGTCAGGTTATATAGCCCCCTTAAACCCACCCTTGTGGCCCATATGGAATGCATCTAGGGGCTGATTTTAAGAGAGAATGATCTACATGATGAGGAGAACATAGTTACCTGAAATCAGCCTGTTCTAAAACTTCTAACCTCAATTTTATCCGTTTTAAATCAATGGTCAAAATAAAAGTTTAAAACTTACAAATTTTTTAAGCAGTAATGCTACACTTACTGCAATAGCTACTGCAAATGATGTGTCAGTGACGTAGCACCTTAGTTTTGTGCAATTCATTTGCTGAGGTGGATATAAAACTGATTTTTTGGTTTAGGGCATCATCGAGATCAAGAATAGGGAGAAGAAGTAGCCGTCGCTCCGTCCATCACCGACGATATCTCTATCTGTTTTCACTTCAGATCTACCTTCAGAATCCATTTTAAGGAGAGAAACAACTATATATGCAGGTCATCAGTTGAATGGCGGACTTTAATATTTTTTTTTCAGGTTAAGAAGAGAGAATAAGAAAATACACCTCTCCCCTCCAGCCACCACTGATTCCACCTCTGGCCATCACTGCATACACTGCCGGCCACAATCGTCCCCAAGAACCTGGTTTAGAAAATAAAATATTTCTCCTTCTTTCTTACTCCCCATCGCCATAACCCCCTCTTCACACCCCGCACACCGATGAGATAAGTAGTTCTCCCCCCCTCTCTCTCTGATCTTTTCCAGATCTCTCTCCTTCTCTCTTTCTCTTTCTCCCCCACCGCCATACCCCCCACTCCCTACACGGATGAGTAGATGGCCTGGGAAAACAAATTTCCAGGTCATCTATCTCTAACTCCTCCCTCTCTCTCGTCCCCCACTGCCATACGCCCTTTCACCTCCCACACCCACACGATATCTCTCTCAGCCTCTCTATCTCACTCTCTCTCTCTCTCTCTCTCTCTCTCTTTCTCTCTCTCTCACAACCCACCACCCCCCTTAGCTAGCCTGACCTCCATTTCATACCACCACCACACCGATGAGTAGATGGCCATTCCAAGCCATCTCTCTCTAGCCTTTCTCTCACTCCACTCTCCCCCCGGATCCAGATCTCAAAGTTTAAAGTCTGCCACATCAATAGATGGCTTGCACAAAATTGAGGTGCCACATCATTGACACGTCACAGGCAGTAACTATTGTAGTAAACTTGGACAGTAAATGTAGCATTACCATTTTTTAAGAGCTAATTTGAGGGGGTTAGAAGTTTTAAAACGAGTTGATTTTTTAATATGATGAAATACATAGTGAGTATAACATCCTCTATAAAAATTAGCTCATGGATGCATTACATGTGGGCCCTACAAATAGGGGTTATATAAGGAGGATATATATATTTATTTATTTATTTATTTATAACCCCAAGACCTCCTGACATAGGAGAAATGCACACCCACTTTTACCCAAAAGTCATTTTAAATTGTCCGCAACAGTTTTTTGGACTGAATTAGTAAAAAATTGGGATAAAATATCACAGTAGAAAAACCAGAATGGTAGGAATTAAGTCTGAAAAAAAACTTTTCTATGCTGCCGGCAGGGCTGGCTTTGGGCCAAGGCGGCCGCCTTAGGCCCCCACATTTGAAGGGCCCCCAAAATTAGGTCCTATTAACGTGTGCATTTAGGCCACACAAGAAAGTTAAATTTGTACGAGTTTTTGGCATACTAATGGTTTTAAAATCATATAATTTTTTGTGGATATAATATTTTCATCAAAAAATCAGTTCAATTAGAGATCCCTAACCCTCTAAGAAAATAACTTTAAATGTGAGCCGTTTATTCACACTATAATACTAGATTAAGACTTTGTGGTGTTAGAAGTCTTCAATTGAACTGATTTTTTTTGTAGATATGATCTCACTAGAAAATAATATATTTTAAAACCTTTAACTTTAACAAAATCCATCTTATTTCTATAAAAAAAAATCCATCTTATGTATGTATTATATGTTAGAACATTTTTCAATAGATTAATTGCTAACTCTCAAAATTGGCCCCCAAATGAAAATATTTTTACAACATTCAACATTAATATTGGACCCTTCTTCCCCTTTAGTGTCATCTTCGTCACATCTCTCCCATACGAACTATTGGGATACCCTTAAAGAGCGATACTGACTTGTGGCGTCTGCCTGGATACAATCTAAAGGTTAATTTTTGGTGGATAATGTTCTCACCATGTAGATCATCCTTATAAAAATTAATTCATTCTAAAGTTTCTAACCCCACAAAAAATTGATTGGAAGTTGATCAAAAAATCAATTCTATTTACCGTTGATAATCAATCAACTTTAAATCAACTTTTTATGGAATTAGAAGTTTTAGAATATGCTTATTTTATCATGATGAGGATGGCATCATCACAAAAAATCAACCCTTATATCATATCTATATGGATGTTAGTGGTTTCTCTTCATTTATACGTGATGACGGCTTTTGTATGTTAGATGCTGTCTTTTAAAATATTTTACTATTAATTTATAGGAGGCCCATCTCTACGTGTTGGCCTCGGACCCAAATCTCCCGACCTTCCCATACGCAATGGACTCAACTCAAGACTAAAACAGAGTCAGTCAACAGAGACGACGACGTTGAATTTTTGATCCGTTGTAGGACTATGAAGAATTAATTTTGATCTTCTCTTTCCCTCTTCGATCTTGTTCTTCTGTTACGTGTGGATTGGGTTTTAACTTGCTTTGGGTGGAGGAGCATTGTTCGTACTCGGCCTCTGTCCCACGAATTCGTCTGGAGTAATAATTAATCAAACCCAAAATGCAAGTCAGACATTGAGTACCCATTTAGAGAGAGAAACTGAGTACCCATTTGGAAAGAGAAAGAAGAGAGAGAAAGAGTTTTATTAACTTCATTGGTTCTTGAAGATAATTTCAATTCACACAAATAATTCGAAATTTATCTCTTCATCATGGAGTTGAAGTTCATGATCTTCACCTCCTCATTACTTTCTTCATCAGTACCATTTTCTCTCTCTACTTTCTTTTCCTTTTCCTTCTTCTTCGTCTTCCTATTTCTATCATCATCATCATCAAATGCTCAACAGACTTACCTTAACAATGAACAACTAGATTGCTACAACAACATCTCCTTCACAAATGGATACTACTGCAATGGTCCTCAAAGATCTTGTATCTCATACCTCACTTTCCGATCTCAACCTCCCTATGATTCTGCTAAGACTATCGCCCGTCTCTTGCGTTCAAAACCATCGAAAATCGTCAAAATCAACAACCTTACCAACGTCGTCCAAAAGATCCCATTCGACACCTTGATCATAGTTCCTATGAGTTGTTCTTGTTCAGGTAGTTACTACCAGCACAACACCTCTTACGTCTTAAAAAACGACGATGAGAATTATTTCACCATGGCCAACAACACTTACCAGGGCCTCACTACTTGCCAATCCTTGATCAGTCAGAATCCTGATCATGATAGTCTAAACCTGTTCGTTGGATTAAACCTGTCGGTACCACTGAGATGTGCTTGTCCTAGTAGAAACCAAACTGCTGCTGGTTTCAAGTTTTTGCTCACCTATTTGCCTGCATGGGAGGATGATATTAATTCAATCTCTGTAAAAGTATCCGGCGGCGGCGGTAGTGGTGGTGCTGTCAACCCACAGAGTGTACTCGATGCCAATGAGTTGTCTGAAGACACAACCATCTACCCTTTCACTCCCATACTGGTTCCACTTAAAACGGAGCCGAAACTCATCAAAAGTACAGCCATCCCTCCACCCCCGCCAGATCAGTCGTCGGCTGACCTTCCCCCGGTTCTCCTGGATCAACCAAAAGCTAATAATAAGAGTTCAAAGAAATGGGTTTCCACCGGGACTGGAATTGGAATTGGATCTGGCTTATTATTCCTTTTAGCGCTCTCTGGGTTTGTGGTTTGGTTCTTGCGATGCCACCGCCGCCGCCAGTCTCAGCGAGGCGAGAAGAATAAGCAAATTCCAGATGTAAAGAAGGTAGAGGATGATGGTGGTTCCGCAGCTGCTAATAATGAATACAAATGGTCTGTTTCGTCTGAAGGTGTTCGATGTGCTATGGATTCTTTGATTTCATACAAGTTAGAAGAGTTGCAAAATGCCACTATGTTTTTCAGGGAAGCCAACAGAATCAAGGGGTCGGTCTATCGCGGAGTGATTAATGGTGATACTGCTGCTATTAAGAGGATGAAACTGGACATCTCCGACGAAATCAATATATTGAAACAAATCAATCATTCCAATGTAATTCGGTTATCTGGTTTCTGTATGCACGAGGGAAACACATTTCTCGTCTATGAGTTTGCAGAAAATGGGTCTCTCAGCGATTGGCTCCATCATCATCATCATGGGAAGAAGAAGAAAAATCAGAGTTGTCTTGGATGGAAGCAGAGAGTTCATATTGCTTACCAGGTAGCAGACGGGCTTAATTACCTTCACAACTACGCGAATCCACCCTACATCCACAAGGACTTGAAGAGCAGTAACATCCTCCTAGATAGTTACTTGAGAGCCAAGATTGCTAATTTTGGCGTCGCGAGATGTGTAGTAGCAGACAATCTTCAAGAAGAAGAGGAAGGAGGAGGAGGAGATCTGCAACTGCAATCCACTAGGCATGTAGTTGGTACTAAAGGTTATATGCCCCCGGAGTATCTTGTGAATGGGGTGATCACGCCAAAAATGGATGTTTTTGCATTTGGAGTGGTAATTTTGGAGCTCTTATCGGGTAGGGAAGCCGTTACTGCGTCTGCATCATCAGAAGATGGACAAACAGGAAGTGATGTATTGCTGTCTGAATCGATAAAGATGGTACTTGACGGAGAGAATGTGAGAGAAAAGCTGAAAGACTTCATTGATCCATCACTAAAGCAAGAGTATCCCTTGGACTTGGTCTTCTCCATGGCTCAATTGGCTATGGACTGCGTGGCTTTAGATCTGAATTCTCGTCCAACAATGCTCAAAGTCTTTATGTCTATGTCGAAGATCCTTTCGTATTCATTGGAGTGGGAACCGTCGGTCTAATGGAGTCCAGTGCCAGCTACAGGAGCAAACTACTGTATGTCTACCCTATCGTCTAAGACTCTTTTTCTTGGTTCAGTTAAGTTGAAAAAATAAAAATTAATACAGAAGCTAGACATTCAAATTCTAGCTGTGGAGATGGATAAATATGGGAATTGAATGTGTGGAGTCAATAACCATGTTTGACACATCGATCGATAGTTTTATATCCCACTTTAGCACTTGTTTGAGAGCATCAATTTTATCCTCCTCTTCTTAATCAACAATGATCTCCATATCAATAACAAATCGAAATCGACTTTTGTTAATATTAATGGAATAGTGATCTTGATTAAGAAAGTAAAGAGAAATTATGTTTCTCTATGTTTGATTGACAAGTGCACAACAGTATTTATACAACCTTGGGGGACAGACGCTCCTGCCACTAACTCTAGTTAGGACCACTAACAAAAGTAACTATAATTGTAATTAGTACAATAGAAATTATATAATGAAACCCTTCCAATATGTCACATGAATACAGCTCTGCTATTAAATATTTCATGTTTGCATTTGCTATAATGTTGAAATGCAGTGAAGATGATTTGAGAGCATGGCTTAGAACAGAACCCTCGCGCCATTACATCTTGTTTTCTGTTTATCAATCCTGCAACTGTAGATGAAGACTATGTCAATGGTTTAAATTCATATGCTCATGGACAGAAGCTAGCAATCGCCATTCACTAACCAAGTCCAATTAGATATAGCTAGACAGAGGAAACCTGTATATTGGATTTAATGTAACCCACAACCAACGGGTCACGCACCCTGGAAAAAAAAATAAAGCGTGTTACCGTCCTCGATCTCCTCTCTTCTAGTGAAATTTGGAATGCAAGGCCCATGCATCTCCAAATTTAGAGACATCAAAATTCTACAAATATGCAGTATCCAGGAATACCTGTGAATAAGATAAAGCTTAAATCATTTCCCATGCCAGAGAGCGGTGAGAATTGATGGTGAACCAGAGCGTAAATTTGCATCAAGGATTAAATATTAAATCCTGAATTCGTAAAATCATTTTAATAGTTGTTATAGTCTTGTGGTAAAGTGACCACACCCTAATTTTCAGTCACTGACAAGGCACATGAGATTCATTGACAGAATTTACAGAAGGTTAGGGATCAATTCTCAAGCTAACTACATCAACACTGAAATCAGCCTTTGAAGTTAAACAGAAAAGCCTTGACCATTGAAGACCAACTACTTGACTGATCTCGAAGAAGCGCGCTGGAACTTTTGATAATGATACATCTTTCATTGGTTATGGCTACACAAACTAGTCTCTCAAGTGTAGCACAAAGATGTCGGGGAAACCTCTCTTGAGGAGTTCGGCCTCCGTAGAAAATTTAGTAAAAGCTATACTGTGAATTGTTGTTCCATGGTTCTTGATGCAACCATCTACTCAAATAGTCAAGTACATGCAAGAAATTTTATTAATCTACTTGTCTAACTGCAAGAACCTATCCATATTACCTACATAGAAAAAGTTACAGGTCTCAGTTTTAGGAATTATTTTAACTGCAATATCTCTTTTGCAATGCTCTTGACTGCTTTTATTTGGTAATTAAAGAAAGCAAAGCAATATAAAATTTATCCATATAATTAATTGAAGTTACAAAATAACCCATTCACTTAATTCAATATATATATATATATATATATATATATATCATGATAATGCTCTCTCTGTTCAGGCTTCAGCTTTCAACTGAGTTCATTATACTATATTATAGGTTTTTTTCTCACAGCATTTTAATTTCAAAGCTGACCTGTTTTTGGTTAAGTCTAGGATTGATCCATCTAGATTTATGTTTCTGAAACCTTCTGTATATATACAGTGGTTTCTCCAGAACAAGTTAATTTGATCCACACTAAGGCCCTGCTTGGTATGCAGGGAAAATTTGCATCTGCAGTTATTCCCAGTCAAAAGCTGCTTGGTATGGTATTCCTCTGCTAGTTAGGATACCTATGACTTTGTTTGTCCATGCAAACTACCACTACCACAGCTGTGGTAATTCAGCTGTGGTAATTTGCAGAATGCAAATTTTCCCTGCATACCAAGCAGTGCCTAAGCTTTCAATTGATCAGACGTATAGGGTGTTTGTTTTTTTGCCACTAATAGGCTTACGCAAAACACTCTTTATTTGGACCACAAACCCATTAAGTGGTAGTAAGCTGTTCCCAATCACTTACTACTACTAAATCGGTTGGAGGCCCAAAATTAAAGGTTTGCCTCTTACTACAACTAAATAGCGGTGAAAAACAAAGAGTGTTTTGTATGGGCTTGCTACTAATTAGTGGCAAAAAAACAATCACCCCTCTAGAGTTGCAATCTTTAGTTATGGTTGTTCAGCTTTAAGCAAAACAGGTACTATTTGCTATGGGTGGGATTTATTTCTTGTATCGAAGTTTTAAGGCATCTTGTATCGACAGTTTTTAGTGAAGCTCTTTCTACAAAAGCCTGAGTTATATTGATTGCAAATGACCAGGCTGAAACATAAAGAAAGATTTCATTAGGTCATAATATACAATTACCTTATCAGACTACAGTGTGAGCCGTCCATGAATGTGAAGAGCTTTTTCTCAGGTGATCCATTCCTTTTTCACCCACGTTTAATTTAACCTGCGACCCAGAAATAAATCAATAATATCGAGTTCATACACTGCAGAAAAACCATGATCATGGACATGAATCACCGAGGGCAATTAAAGAATGCATTTCAACAATTTCTTCATGAGACTCGAGAGAATCACAGCTACATAGAAGAACTGACTCTAGCCGATTACCATGATCATGGACATGAATCACCGAGACGATAAAACTAATATTTGAAGTTTTTAGATGCTAATTAACGATATTTCATTTACTTTATGCACCATCATCTCCAGCCAGACTTTTCCAACATTGGACACCATTGCAGGACAACTCTCCATCCAAGCAAAAGAGTCTGATCATATAACACAATCCCAATTCTCAAGTATTACAATCATCCTCTAAATCACGAAATTGAGGTTTAACCCTAATTTTAGGTTGTGGTTCACTTCTCCCCACTCAACTTTGGTTTTTTAAAGAGAGAATGGAAAAAAAATCCAATATTGGATAAGTTCCACCCTACCCAAAATTAATTTTGTAAATAAAACCCAAAATCAAATAAAATGACAAAGCTACCTTTCCTTAAAAGCAAAAAAAATTAAAAAGACAAAGAAGAGAGAGAGAAAGGAAAGAATTAGAGAAGTGTTGCATAAAAATTGCATAATAAAACCCACAATAATATTATTCATGATGAGAAATCATCAAAAAGGGGCTACCAAATTAAGAAATTGATTAAACATTGCATAAAAGTTACATAATAACAGTTACATAGTTGCATAATAGTTGCGTAACAGTTGCATACTAGTTGCAAACGGTTGCATAGAAGTTGCATAACAGTTGAATAATAGTTGCATACTAGTTGCATAATGGTTGCATAACAGTTGCATAACCGTTGCATAATAGTTGCGTAATATATAGCTGCATAATATTTGCATAATAGTTGCATACTAGTTGCATAACGGTTGCATAAGAGTTGCATACTAGTTGCATAACCATTGTATAACAGGTGCATAACGGTTGTATACTAGTTGCATAACAGTTGTATAATAGTTGCATAACACGAGATTGCATACAGTTGCATACAAAGTTTTTTTTTTCTTTTTTTTTTTTGCAGAAAATGAAGAACAAATTAAATGGTAAGAAGATCAAGAAGATGATGATGCATATGGTTGTCTGATTCCATGGAGAATTTGACTCGCCGAAAAAAAGATGAAGAGGGAAAGGATGATGATGAAGAAGATGATGAAGATGTAAAAGAAGAAGATGAAGGTGAAGATGAAGAAGATAAAGAAAAAGAAAGAGATGATCGCTGGCAGATCTCACTCGTCGGAAAAAAGGTGAAGAAGGCAACCTATGATCTTTCTCTCCCTCTCTCTAAAATTGCTGTAGATTACTTCCTTTCTAAATAAAAGAATAGCAAATATATAAATAAAAAAGTAAATAAAACTAAGTCAAAGAGTAAAAAATGACAGGTGTACATAAGACAAAATTTTTTTGGGTTGGATTTAAAAAATCAAAGTTGGGTGGGGGAGAATTGAAAAGAAACCCCATTTTGGGGTTCTAAACTAATTTCATGTTTTTTAAATTCAACCCAAATTTTTTTAATCTATGTACACAAGTCATTTTCAGCTCTTTGACTTAGTTTTATTTATTTTTATTGACATATTTACCCTTCTTTTATTTAGAAAGAAAGTATTAGAGTGAGATTTTAGAGAGAGAGATATCGTAGGTTGCCTTCTTCACCAGTTTTTCGGCGAACTAGATCTGCCGGTGAATCACATCTGCCGGCGATCATCTTCATCTTCATCTTATTTTTCTTCATCGTCTTCTTCTTTTATCTTCACTTTCATTCTTCGTCATCCTTTCCCTCTTCATATTTTATCCGGCGAGGCAAATTTACCATAAAATTAGACAACCATATGCATCATCATCATCATCTTCTTCTTGTCATTTAATTTGTTCTTCATTTTCTGCAAAAAATAAAAAATAAAAAAATAGTATACAACTTTATGCAATCTCGTGTTATGCAACTGTATGTTATGCAGTTGCTACGCAACTATTACGCAACTAGTATGCAATTGTTATGCAACTGTTATACAACTATTATGCAACGGTTATACAACGGTTATGCAACTTTTATGCAACTATTATGCAATTTTTATACAACTATTATGCAATTGTTATATAACTAATGCAACTGTTATGTAGTTGTGTGCAAGTTAAAGTGGTATACAACTATTATGCAACTGATACGACTTCATCACGCCATTAAATCTGCAACTAGATCATTTTCGACAGTGTTCCACGTTTTGATGGGCAAAATGATTCATCATCTTCTTCTTCATCATCTTTATCATCCTTATCTTCATTTTTATCTTCTTCTTCTTCACATTCATCATCTTCTTCATCATCATCCTTTTATCTTCATCTATTTTTCGGCGAGTTAGATCCGCCATAAAATTCGGTAATTATATGCATTCATCATCATCTTCTTCTTTTTAGAGAGAGAAACGAGAGTGAGAAGAGAGATATAGGAGTGAAAAGAGAGAGACAAAGACTTTTTTCTTCTAAAGGGGTCTTTTGGCCCTTTCAATTGACCATGTGACTTTTTGGGTTTTATTTACAAAACCCATTTTGACTGGGTTGGAAGCTAAAGGGAGGTCCTATATTGGGTTTATTCTTTGTTCTCCCAAAAATTTATGTTTTAAAGTAAAATATAGTTGCTTCTTTTCTGCTCGGATTTGTATTATTTACAACGATTCAAAGCCATTGCAAAATCTAAAAATTAGGCAAAAATATTAAAAATAAAGGCTAGCTCAAACTTAAAAGTTCGAGTAGGGTTGACAATTATCTCTACCCATGCTTGCCCAAATATAACTTGAGAGTTGGCAAAATACATACTTGTCCAAATAATGCCCAACAACCTTTCTCCATACTTGCACAAATACTAGGTCAGGTTACCCCTACTTTTTCTCATCTTTTATGATTCTTCTTTACCACACACACTAGATTTAAAAGTGAAATTTGGTAATGAGTGGAGTGGCCCAGGATCTTTATATATTGGATTGTAAGGCTTTCATATCCCATGTGGGACTATTCTCAACACGCTCCCCCTCACGTGTGGAGTTATTTTAAACCTAAAATGTAGAACTCTATTGGGTGACACAGTTAGGAAACCATTTATCAAGTTGAATTGATGAATCAATGTGACGGGTACATTCCGAGGCGTAGTAGTTTCATTTCCGAATCTCCCCCTCCCGGAATGAGGGCGGTGAGTGCCTTTGGTGGCAAGGAACTGCTGAATAGAAAACTGCAGACGGCTCTAGATGCTGTGCTTAATTTTTCAAAGCCTGTTTGAGTTGAGTCCATAGAGAGCCGCTTACACAAATAAGTTTATGGGTATCTAATTCAAAACTAATTGACAATGAGTGAAGTAGCCCATGATTTTTATATATTGAATTACAAGGATTTTATATCTAATGTGGGACTATTCTCAACAAAGGGAAGGTAAATTTGAGTTGTGCACACAGAGAGAATGGTGAAATGGATGGGATCATGAGAAAGAGGGTACGGTTTGTTTGTGAGTAGGGGTGTCAACGGGGTGGTTCCGGATCGGATCATAAAGGATCTAGAACCGGTAACGTTGAAATGAAGGCGGTTCCAATTTCGGAACCTCAATTGGTGGTTCCAGATCCGTTACTACTAGGATCTGCGGGTATCCAATATCCGTTTTCAATTTTTTTTTATCTTTTTCACATGAAAAATATTTGTATTTTCGTATTCTATTCAATCATAAAATCAGTTTTATTACGAAATTTATTGTCTAATAGTCCTTAGTTTCTTTTATTGTTTTTAATTAAAAAAATTAAAAAAGAAAACTCAAAAATCTTTTTATAATAGATTAAATTAAAAAATTATAAAATTTATACGGAACTGAGTACCCACGGTACCCGTTGGGTGGAACCAAAATGGATTCGAAATTAATTTGATCCACAAAATGAGGTCCCAGAATCGCAATAAATGGTTTTAGTACTGGTACGGTTCCAGGTAATTTGGTAGCCATTGACACCCCAATTTGGGAGGGAAGATGAGGTCAAACTATGTTGACTTGTTTTGGTTGCCTGGGAGTATTTCTTTAGCGGCTTAAAGCATTTTGGCTTGGGTTGCCTAAAGTCTGAAAGACATGACCTGCTTAAAGAAGAAGCCGGACCTGCTTATAGGAAAAAGTTATAAGCTAATCCTAAAGTATCCAATACTAGGTATATCGCCGTGCCTCCGGCACGACTCAAAACCTTTGCAGAGGAGGGAGAGAACTTCAACAGATCTGTCGGTGGCGGTGGGGAGGAGGAGCCGACACAGATCGAAGGAAAAAAATAGTAAGGGAAGAGGGGAGGTAGAAAGAATCGAGAAAGAGGGCAGGGAGAGAGAGGGGGAGCCAGCTTATGAAGCAGGACACAATTTATAAAGAGGACAAATCTGCCCCCGTCCTGAATTGTATATCCACTATAACTAGCAAAAGTGCTGCCAGCGAAGACGGCAAATGCAAACTTCCTCACCTTCCAGCAGACCAGCCATGGCTGGCGTACAACCTCCTTCATCAACCACCACCACCATTTCCACGTTCTTGGGTTCCCCGACAAAACCTTTATTTTCTCAAAATTTACTAACACAAGAAAGTTTTATTATTAGTCTCTCTCCAAAACCCTTCAATGTCTTCTCCATACGGACCGTTCCATTAATCGCCACAACATTCAAGCTTCCGCCATTGCTGAGTATTCGAAAACACCCAAAGCCCATCAACAATGAACCTTTTCAGAACCACCACCATTTGCTTTCAAGAGCTCTTTTTGTGGGTGCAGGATTTACCCTTGCTCTGGTAGTAGCTTCTACCGCAACCATTTCGAGCGGATCAACTGCCTCTGCTGCCGAGTTCCCCTTTCATGTAGACTCTTCTTCTCTGCAATTTAACGAACCCCAAAATGCCCTTTCCCTGCCAACCTGGGCTGTTCATGTCTCCAGCGTCGTTGAATGGTAAGACTCTCTCTCTCTCTTGGTTCTGTAATTTTGGGATTGTGGGGTTTTTTCATCTTTGTTTGTAAAATTTAGTTATTCATTCTGTTTGAAAAAAGGATTACAGCAATGATATTGGTTTGGCAATATGGGGAGAAATCTGGTTATGAATCTTGGAAGGGCCTCTCCTGGGGTATGGTAAGTGATGATTCTTACCCTACCACTCTTTGTTAATTTATTTATTTTATTTCACTATATATCTTTGTTGTTGATAGTTTTTTTTTTTCTTTCTCATTCTTCTCATTTTGGTTGTTCTATTGCTCTGTTTTGATATTCTCTTCAAATTTTCTCTCTGGAGCTTTTATATTTTAATGAGAAGCAGGGTTTAATAAAAATCTCAGTGACCATTCATTATTGTTACTAGTCCATTGAATTTATTTCCAACTTGAAAGATCAAAATATTGAGACACTTCTTGAATCACAATGTGTAATTTTATTGAATTTATTATGTAAAGGAATACTTGATTATTGTGAGTGGCCAAATCATCAATTAGGCTATTACTTCTCATCCCAAAATTGCACTGCATTTTTATCTAGGCTCTGCTTGGTATGCAGGGAAAATTTGCAGAATGCAAATTACCACAGCTGTGATAGTGGTAGTTTGCATGGACAAACAAGACCATAGGTATCCTAACTAGCAGAGGAATACCATACCAAGCAGCTTTTGACCGAGAATAACTGCAGATGCAAATTTTCCCTGCATACCAAGCAGGGCCCTAGTTTATGGTTGGTTCGTTGTCATTTTTATGCTTGTTGATTTTCCACTGCTTTATTGTTCATAGATCAACTGCCGTGGTTTTTTTTTTTTTTTAATTTTTATAGCAATCAACTACCATGGTTAATCAATGTTTCTGCTCCCATCTTCCGTCAACTACTCAAATGGTGAATGACTAGTTCTCTTTATTCCAGACTTCTATAATCTATACTATTGCAGTTCAAAAACTTCCAAAAAAGTACCCGACTTTAAAATTTTCCAACAAACAAAATGTATAATCAAAATTATAAGTACTTTTTTGTACAGAATATATTCTGTATTTAATGAAATTCAAGATTAAATAATTCAACCCTATCATTAAATAACATAATAGTTTTTACCATTCCACCCTTTCTCAATCTTATATTTTGCTCAACCATGCTTCTTAGAATCTTTCCTCGCTATTCTGGACTTTATGATTAGTTATTTTCATTTGCTTTTAGTTTCTGATTTTCCATGCCAGTCCTCTCATTTGGTTTAAAGAAATATACTTCTACTTTTGTAAATTCTGTTTCCTCCAAGTAACCATGCAAAACTGTTTATGGAACAGTTTCATGGTTTCATGCTTTTCTATTTGATTGTGAAGCATATCCGTAATAAGAGGAGAGCTTTTGTCTTCACACCATTGGAAATAATATTGCATCTTATCTTGTCAAATTTTCTGTATTTGACACCTCGTATTCAGATTTCTCTCTGTTTCATGAATCTATTTGCCGTGTTTTACTTCTTGGAGGCTTTTGTAGGCCAACAGACGTGTACCCATCAAGCACTATTAGTTTTTTTATTGCTCCACATTGGCTAGTTAGAACAAGAGCATCCATCTTGCAGAAAAATGCTTTCTCTGAAGTTATAATTGTGATTTTTCTTTCATTCAGATCTTTCTCCTAATATGGTTTTTCAAGTAGTTCAGGTACCCCTGCTTGGAGGAGCGTTTTGTGCATGTACATGGCATTTCTTCTATAACTCTGAGTCTCTCAGTGTAAGCAAACCTACCCTGATTATGTGGGAATAATGCTTAATTGTTTCTACAGGAGTCTATATTTATATCCATGTAATTCAATCCTTCAATACATATCCGATAAAAAAAAAAAAAATTCTTCAATACATATTAGACAACTTTTCACCCTCCATGTAAATCTTCTCTTAGATCTAACCCATTTCTTGGTGTTGCATTAAGACAGTTGATGGCTTCTTATGGTAGTCTACTTTGTAGCCCAGAATCAGAATTCCTCGCACAAATTAAGATTTAGACTTCATTTACACTACCTCGGTATTTTTCTGTTTCTGTGTGAGCAGAATTCTTATGTTTAAGAGTTATGTTGAAATTTGGATGATTAAACAAGAAAAATTTACTTTAGGAACTAACAACCAAACTGAGCATGCAAGTTCTTAAATGCTTAGAAACCTCTTCAACTTGGTTTCTATTGGGGATGTTGAGTTTAAACCTCTTTACAAGTAAATATACGTAGGAGTTTAATAAAACAGATTGGAGAGAGTCCTTCATTTCACATAACGACGAGCGTTTCAAGGAGCATATATATCCAATCTATGTCAGAATCTTAAGTTACGGTGCTTTATAAGTGCGGCATTACGGCTGCTCAAATTATCCAATAAGGTTCTTCCATTAGTGAATACCTGAACTCTAAGGTATATAAGAAATAAAAGAACTTTAAGACCTATAACTCATTTCAGAAAACCCTAATACAATCATACTGCATATTATGCTCATCTTATAATTTGGTTCCTCTGATTTGATGGTGTTGTATGTTCTTTCTTCTTTTATGAATACCCTTTGTTTCTCTTGTTTTATTTGATGTCAAAGATTTTTCCTAGGCAGATGACTAGCCATAGCCATGTGCTAAGAGAAAAATCCTTAATTAAATAAATATATGGTAACTTAGTGGAAATAATATAAGATACTTAGTTTAGTTTCATATATATATATATATATGTCCAATGTGATATGGATAGCCCATCTACTATACTAGTTAGAAAGTTAAACGTTCTCGAATTTATTGAATGAACAAAACTTCAAAAATACCCTTTTCGTTTGGGTTTGAAGGGGTAAAATGGCCAACATTACCCTTATATTTTTTATGTTTTATATGTATTGGTGGGTAATTGATGTAAAAATCCCTTAAAACAGGGATTTGTTTAATTATAGATAAATTAACTTTGTGGTGCTTAATGAATTACAGATATTGGTGGCTCTTCAAGCGGCTTTGACAGTTATCGGTAACTTCACGATGTGCATAGCTGCATTTCGCATATGCAAATCATCTCAAGAAGGATCTGAAAAACTCTGATTATTTTATCCTTGGTCTTGCTTCATTTCTTCAGAACTCTCTCTCTCTCTCTCTTGCAAGGTACACTCCTACCGGTCTGCGAGGTAAAGTTCTCTTCTTGCTTGGCTGATATTGTAGCTCCTTTATTTTGACAAACGGGCCATAAAAAATGGTTGAGAAATAACTCACCTTTGTACAATAACTACGTATATCCCGTGCCTCCGGCACGGTCAATACCTCGTATAATTATTGGATGTATAAATATGTTACAGCATCACACGTGCAAATTGGTTGTCCATCCTTCGCACACGCTACGCGCGCTTTGCGCGCATCCCACACACTCGGACGCGTGACCTACACTTTTATGTTAATTAAGCGGCACGGTAATTAGTTAACCTCTTAACAACATAGGTAAAATTTAAAAATAAAATGGGTATTATATGAGCTGTATAGTGATACGTGCCTACGGCACGGGGCAATACCCCGTAAATCGTAATTTTAGAAGCGTGTAATTTGGTTAAACCCTTTCACAAATCTACCGACAAATCTCTTAATTTTTTTCTTTTAATACTATAATTAGCAAGCAAAAATTCAGGCTGAGTCGGAAAATCGATTTGGCATGAGACAAATCAGTAAAAAAAATCCAAAAATACAATAAAATTCTTTTGAATACCAATAGAGTTCCCAATGTTTGTAGCGTTCAATCAAATCGTTCAACATAAACACGTGCAATAATCTACGACCTAGGTTGACAGACTTGAAGCCCAGATTTTATAAAGAGAAAAATCTTGTTTGAGTTTCCCCTTCAAAGCATTTTTTTTTAACTTGGTGAAATACTGTTCTAACTTCCAAGACAGACTGAACGGTCCGTTATCTTAAGAGCATACTAACACAGTAATGCAGTTGGTACAGGTCATATATGAGTGGTTCAATTGGGTGAACACCAGCTCTTCTTTACTCATGCTGGAGCGTAAGTTAGCAGGGATGGCAACAATGGTTTGCCGGATCAGATCGTGCGGGTTGGAATGGTACCCTGCACGTTTTGGGTTTAAAACTCACGACCTGGAATTATCATGGGTTTACATTACTCATGAAATTCCATTCTTTTGGAGGATTGGGCACTACCCTCGAGTGTAATGGTTGGTACTATTGTGCTTACAAGCCATAGCCATCTTAAATTATTAATGCAACAAGCATATAAGAGGCCAAATGCAGGTAATTTAGTAAATTTCATTACAAACTTCTAACTTGAAATCGAAGACTGTATATTACATATGTATATATCATCATGGAAACAAATTAAACAAGCGCCCAACCAGCCACACACGTACTTCTTTTTTGTTTTTTTGAAGTCTTAATTCGGTAAATAAGAACTTATATGCATCTGAATAATTCTAAGTATCAGACCAGACAATATCCAACTCGCCCCAATCCTCTATAGGAACACCCAACGCTTCCCATACCGCTCTCGAGGCACCAACAATGTTGTTAGGGCACGGTGGCTGGTAATCATGATCTTCATCACAGCCCATAGTCGAGTCACATTCATCAACCACCATGGCCACCACGCTCCGTCCATTACCTCTTATGGTTATGTTGTTTAAGCACCGTTGCTGATTGTTGAACCATCCTGTAGATAATGCTACAACCGGAGTATCATCAGAGTGGTAACGATTATCACACTCTGATGGCCCACCACCATCTCCACCTTTCTCAAAGCTATTGATCGTCAAGACAGCTCGACCAACGGGAGGTGAACATGTGTATGTGGGGTAAAGGTTGCCTTTTATACAACAGACAGAATCGTTATCCTCGCTGCATTGACCAGGAGGTGGCTTTCGACCCCTGATTTTGCCGCTCGGCCTGCATGTCTGAGCTTCAGTAACCTCTATAATTACAAGGAGAAACATTAGTAGTACCAGTAGAAGATATGATGAAAATGAATTCAAGCGAACACCTCTCTTCATGTCTCTCGATTTCTCTATCTCTCTATATATGTATGTTTAGTTCTCTGTTTGTTGTGTAGAAATTAAGTTGTGCAAAGTTGATAGGGTATATATAGGGAGGTGCTACTAATAATTTAATTAAACAAACAATACCCATACTTGTGTTTTATGTCAAGCAAAATACAAAACTACCTTCATGATGATGATACTTTTCCATACGTACGTCTTTAGCTTCATATATGGAGAATTAATTAGTCATACTAATAATAACTAGCCCATATCCCGTGCAAGGTACGGAGGCTTCTTTTAAAAAAATAATTTGAATTTTTTTATTAGATAATTAAAAAATTTAGTTGTTTTAGATTGGGTCATATGTTTATAATGTAGGTTTTTTTAACCCACACTTAAGAGAGAGGGTTTTGTTAACCCAATAATAGATAATAGATTGGGCCATATGTTTATAATGTAGGTTTTTTTAACCCACACCTAAGAGAGAGGGTTTTGTTAACCCAAGGCTTCTCCTATAGTATATTACTAGCCCCCATATCCCGTGCAAGGCACGGGGGCTTCTTTTAAAAAAAAAAATTGAATTTTTTTTATTAGATAATTAGAAAATTTAGTTGTTTTAGATTGGGCCATATGTTTATAATGTAGGTTTTTTTAACCCACACTTAAGAGAGAGGGTTTTGTTAACCCAATAATAGATTGGGCCATATGTTTATAATGTAGATTTTGTTAACCCACACCTAAGAGAGAGGATTTTGTTAACCCAAAGGCTTCTCCTATAATATATTATAATAGATAATAGATAAGACCATCCACAGTGGTTGGTTTTTTTTAGCTTTTTTCCATAAACTTGCGCATTGGATGAAGGTAAAAGACAATTTTGGCTTACGTGAAGATTCAGAAGGCTAGTTTTAGATTTCTGGAAAGGTTTATGGAGATTTAATGTTGGGCGGGGTGCAAGCACACCACCTCTTGCTGGGCGGTGTGCAGGGTGCTCGCCCAACAATTTTTTTAATTTTTTTTTCAAAATTTCTAATATGTCCCTGATTTAATATTTAATGATTTATTTATAAATTGTTTTAAGTTACACAACTGCGCAACTCCATCTCTAAGCTATTTATGGTAAGGTAAAAATGGCTTTTTACCTTAGCACCACTGTGGATGCTCTAAGAGTCAGGTTATATAGCCCCTCCTTATATAACCCCCCTTGTGGGGCCTACATATAATGCATCCAAGAGCTGATTTTTGGAGACGATGTTCTCCTCACTATGTACTTCATCATATTAAAAAATCAGTTCGTTCTAAAATTTGTACCCCCTTCAAATTAGCCCTTAAAAAATTTGCAAGTTTTAAACTTTTATTTTGACCATTGATTTAAAACGGATAAATTTGAAGTTAGAAGTTTTAGAACAAGCTGATTTCAGGTAACTATATTCTCCTCATCATGTAAATTATTTTCTCAAAAATCAGCCCCTAAATACATTTCATATGGGCCCATAAGGAGTTTTTTTAAGGGGGCTATGTAAGAGGGGCTATATAACCTGACCCTAATAATAATTAGTAAACTTTGACGACCAACTTTGAAAGAGACCTTCATTCACTGGCAAACCAGATTAATTTTGTCTTATCCCAACTTATCAGTTGCGTACGTTTATGGCTTTGGCTATACAATTTTTGGCTTTGCTGTCAGTCGGTAACTACAGACTACTGTAACTCAAGCTCATTTTAAACTGAAAATAATGCGTACGCGAAGTGTCTGATAAGTGATAATGAGATTGTTAATGTGTTTGTTATAACGTGCTTTGTTTAGTAATGCTATAAGCCTATAAGGACTCCCATCGGACCTCCTTACTGACTCCTTCGAGGATAGTCTTGCGTGTGGGCCTACATGAAGGTAATTCTGGGGCTTATTTTTTGTGAGGAGGATTTTTTTTACCGTGGAGATCATCTTCATTAAATTTCATATAATTCTCAAACTTGTAATCCCTTCATTTACATGGCAAAATTTTGAGCCACTAAAATTTTTCACTTCGGATTGGAAGTTTCAGAATGATATAATTTTCGGTGAGGGTGATCTCTTGGTGAAGAGAATATCATCACCAAAAATCAATAATTGAGTCATCTAGATTTGGGTCTGACATACAGGTCGTCATTGAAGGAGTCAATGTGGGGGCCAGCCGGGTTATGCTATAAAATAATTAATTCAACAATGTTATTAAATATAATTTATTAATGAGCATGATATTTAACAATTACATTATCCTTAAAATTGATTAAACATTGTTCACAAGATTAGGTTGTAAATAAACTACTTGTATGAAGTGTTCATATATGGAGATATGTAGTTTTATTAGTTCCTCATATTCTTGTAGTACTGTTCGCAGTCAGTGATGAATCTGAACAATTCATCTAATAAGGCTATAACACACTGATCTCTATATGATAGCTATATTTGTCTCCATCACTCGAGTGGTGACCCTAAGCCTGTGTGTTGGTGTATTTCAAATACACTGGAGGGGTCAGTAAGAATATTTTCATGTTATTGCTAGCATACGTAAAGATTTTAAATGTTTGCTAATTGCAAAATGTTGATAATCCTAAGAATAGGGTATACGTATAGATTGGTTTCTACTTGGTTTGATCTACCAAGCAGTGAGGTTGTACGACGCCAAACGTTATCCAATATATTCTGGGTTGATTGAGTGGCTGAAGTTGTTTAGTAGGAATACTCTATGTCAACAAGGAATCCACGTCATAATGTTTTTCCCTTGGGAGCCTAATGGCGAGTGTTAGTTATTCTAGACTGCTTAATGATCCTACAAATTGTTTGTGGGGTTATTATTATAACATAAAATTGCTCAAAACTCTTTCTTTTGTAACTACAAAATACCATTTACTACACAATTTTTATCTTTTGTACAAAAACTTATATTTGAAAATTATGTCTATTTACTTAGTTTTTTAGGGCAAATGAGCTTAAAATTCTCCACCTTTGAAAAACTAGAGGAAATGGGAGCCAACCAAAAATAATTGAATAAAAGGGCGGTCCCCTCATTTTTTCCTATTATGCCCCTGTATACCCCCTCCCCCTTCCCAAACCGTAAGCCCATTTGAACCCATTTCCCTTGGATATCTCATATGCAACTTATTATATGTCATAATAGCATTCCTTATGCAATAAATTGTTGCACACGGAATCATATGCAACTTATTCTGTCATATAATATCATTCCTTACGTACTAGATAGTTGCACATGGAATCCATATTAAAACTGCACACAATC
Source organism: Macleaya cordata (assembly GCA_002174775.1). Classification (NCBI taxonomy): domain Eukaryota; kingdom Viridiplantae; phylum Streptophyta; class Magnoliopsida; order Ranunculales; family Papaveraceae; genus Macleaya; species Macleaya cordata. Next base: position 54,538 of record MVGT01003708.1, read on the forward strand.
CGTGTGCAACAAACTATTGCACAATGAATAATATTATTATGGGACATTATAAGTTGCATATGAAATTATGGATTCCATTTAAAACTTAGCATGGTCTTCGATCTCGTTGCCTCCGTTATGAATTGAATTGCTATGAATTATGGATTCCATTTAAAACTAAAAATAAGATTTTGGCAAAATTTATATATATAAAAGGCATTCATCGAGATCTGCAAGATGAGATCAATCAACAATATTTTTTGAAATTTTTTTTTTTACGAATTTTATGCAAAAATATTTTTGTATGTTGTTTTTAATAACATATTTCGACAAAATTTATATATTTAGAAATAACTAGTCGAGATCTTCACTTATTGTTTTAATTGTCTTTGTTACTGAATCATGAAAATTTGAATTTGGAAACATATTTTTTAAAAACGCGTTAAAAACTGTAGTTTTCTGTTTTCAAAATGCAAAAATATGTTTGCATATTTTTTTGTCAAAGTAATAGTATATTTATTTGTGCATATTTTTGCACTCGTCAAAAAGCTTCACTTCTTTTGCTATTACCTGATTTTGAAGCATGAAAATTTAAATTTTGATCTAATTTAGAGAAAAAATTAGTTAAAAATATAGTTTTATTCTATGCAAAAATATATATTTTTTTAGAAAAAGGTATTGTTGACTAGTGTCATTTCGAATGCTTTCCAAAAATATAATTTTTAAAGAAAATATATTTGTGTTTTTAAAGTTATAACTTTGGTGAAAACAAAATAAAAAAATAGTAGTTGGTGCTAACGTGCAACAAGAGTTAAGTATTCCGTTAAGTTAGTTAGAGGAAAAATATGTCTTTACTTTTTTTTAAAAAGTTTTTGGCTATTTTCAAATGTTTGCGTAGGTTTTAGATGGAAATATTGTTAAAACAGAAATGCTAGAGTTACAGCAATTCCTATAGAATTTGTTACAGAAGGTTAATCCAACGGTCAATATGTTTCACATACCCTCGTAATTCACACCCCATCCAGAAGTGATATGAATCTCACCGTAAATTATGCCTTATGTACCAAATTCTGTAACTTTTTCTGTAGCCCTAGCACTGCCGTTGTTAAAATGGTGTATGTGGAATTCTCTGTCAGAATAATTAGGATGGTGTGATTTGGCGGGCAAGATAGAAAAATGATGACATGTTAGTCTTACCTTGGGGACAGTTACGAATATCAGATAAGTGGAGGGACTTATTTGCTAGTATTAGCAAGGGATTGGCTTATAGATAATATCCACTCTTCTGAGAGTATTCCACTGCAATTATTTAGTGGACCTAATTGCAATTTAATTTATTCTTTAGAGACTATATGAGATCTAGGACCTTTAAGGACTAAATCAAAAGCTTAGTGGGTCCAATGAAGACCTAACTTAGAACTAAAAATAGGAGAAATACTTCTCTCTATAAATAGAGATAGGGCTCATAAGATAGCCCACCCTAGCTTATGTATCACAACTTCTCTCCCTCCTTTAAAGTTCAAGTTATGTATCTTAGGGATTTAGAAATCCTAAGTTCATTTAAAAATCCCGTCAGAACGAAAAGTCATTTTTTGAGCCTTTTCGGAGTGGAATTAGACTTCAGCTACGTATTAAGTTCTGGGAAATTCGATACATCACCAACTCCACAGAAATATGTTAATTTCCACCTGTTCTGACGAAATGTATCCCATACCAGGGGGTATAACATATATGAGAGCATATGATGTTATGAAAATCATTATAACAACGATATATCACCCAGCACAAAAGAACATGTCTTAGAATCTTGAGACTTAATGTAATTACATCCACGAAAAAAAATAAATAAATAAATACACCATAATACAAAGATATTCGTAATTCACCTTTATGGGCTACATCCAAGGCCAACTGAAGAATCAAAGAAACTTCTGCTATAATCAAGAAGTCATCTAATAAGATGTATTGAAAAACACCGGTAACATCCTGAACCTTTGGGTGTATTTATGCTCTACTTGGGTGTAAATAACCAAAGCCCGGAACGTTATTTGGGTGGGTTTTGAAATGCATTTTGATCCAACATACTTGGGCTCAATCTATTTGAGTCCAATTAGCTGGGTTTTGGGTCTAAGTCAAGTGATCCAATTAGGGTCCACCTCTAGATCAACTCGTGGTCAACATTACTCACGTGTTGGCCTCCATCAATGGGTCAATACAAGTCACGTGGTCACGTTAGGGATCCTAGGGTCCGTGAACCTTAAGTGTCCATAAGGGCTAACGATAGTGCCACTAGGGTTTTCGGTTTTTGCAGATCACTTCGTTCCACATTACTTACTCAAAATAGATGCACCTTATATGGATGCGTTCGTAATCATGTGCACATTCTTGTAATATTTTTGAAATATTTTTATGAAAAATGATCTCACATGAAATAACAAGTTTAGTAAAGCACGTACAGACTGATTGCTTCTGCGTAATGTTCGTTGGTGATATGGATATGAAGACACTGTGAAGTTGGTTGTCTAGAACTAGATATTGGGTTTCACAATATCTTATATTCTCACTGCCACGTTAAGTTCCAATTTTGTCTTCACAATTGCATTGGAGAAGGTTTTTTGGAGCAAAAGTCTTTCTTTTCTATGTGGCACCTACTTTTTATCACATTCACAACTACATTGGAGATGCTCTTAGGAACCCATTTAGTGAGGGACCCACTTAATTAAATCTATTATCTATTATAATATACTATAGGAGAAGCCTTGAGTTAACAAAACCCTCTCTCTTAGGTGTGGGTTAAAAAAACCTTCACTATAAACAGATGTCCCAATCTATTATTTATTATTGGGTTAACAAACCCTATTTCTTAGGTGTGGGTTAAAAAACCTACATTATAAACATAAATTCAAATTATAAAACAACTAAATTTTCTAATTATCTAATAAAAAAATTCTAATTTTTTTTAAAAGAAGCCCCCGTGCCTTGCACGGGATATGGGGGCTAGTAATATACTATAGGAGAAGCCTTAGGTTAACAAAACCTTCTATCTTAGGTGTGGGTTCAAAAAACCTACATTATAAACATATGACCCAATTTAAAACAACTAAATTTTTTACAGGATTTTGGGCTAAGACCCCTGCATGTGAAAAATGTTAGGATGCAGGACATCCAACGTTTGGTTTTCGTTTAAGGCCCCTGGGGTTAAAAACCCAAACGTGTGGCAGGTAAAGTGACCAAAAAGTCCATTTTAAAAAAAAACATAAAAAAAATAGCACACACACTCTACCATCCCTCACCGAACTGAAAATTCTACTGTCATCAACTACTCGCCGTCACCGTCGCCGTCACCATTCAACAAGTTTTCGCCGTCGCCATTGCCATCACCATTAGCGTTCTACAGT
>MVGT01003714.1:0-13877 GCA_002174775.1 Macleaya cordata
TTTTAGTGGGCTGCTACAGTAGCCGCCGGCTACTGTAGCGCAGCCCACGTTTTTTAGGTATTAAAATATTATTTTTTATTATTTTAATTAATTAAATTAATTTTTTTTTTATTTTTTTATTTTTTTTTAGCGATAACTCTCTTAATGCATATAGAGTTTCCATGCAATTACCATGCATATGAGAAATTTATTTCTCAAATCAATACACACCCAAATGGGTATAATGCTAACTTAATATGTTAAGCAAGTGTAAAATTTATACTATGGAATTTCTTGGGGTATTACAATTTGTCTCTATATTTGTCTCTTCATGTGTAACATCTTCATCATCTAGTTGTGCTTCAATCGATGTTAACAGGAGGAAAGGGTTGGTATCCACTTTTTCTATATCAGATTGATATAGACTAAGATTCTTATCTTTTGAACTTTGTATCTTATTTGAAGATGTATTTTCAAATTCCGCCTCTTCATCAGGGTTAAGATCCAGTATTATATTTCCTTCTGAGTCCTTGGTATTAGATGGACCTGATTCCGTTTGTTTCTTCTTCTTAGATATTCTATTCTTACCCTTATGAGCTTGTTCATTATCTGATTTGTCACCAGGGTTGGCCTGTATGACATCTCGAATTGCCCTGCATTCAGATACAATATGTCCAATGATCTTACAGTGTGAGCAGAATTTTGGAGGTTTAGGAATTTCCACCCTTTGCCAGAAACCTCCATTGAATCCATTAACCCAGACTTTAACAGGAATTTGTTGAGCAAAATCAACTTCTATTAGTATATTGGCATAGAAGCCAAATTGTTGATTTAGAGTAGAAGCATCAACCTGAACAGGGGTACCCAAACCCTTACCTATTGATAGTAGTATAGTTGTATCCCAATATTCTAGGGCAAGACCCGGGAGTCTTACCTACACAAGAGCAGAGGAAATCTTCTAATTCTCTGGATTGAAGTTAGCAACCCAATCACGAACACGAAGGTATTGAGATCCGATTGACCAAGGTCCACCACTCCAAACCTTGCGCTTGTCTTCTTCGTTATTCAGTTTTATTGCAAAATATCCCTTTCCCAATGGGATGAATTTACATGAGCCTGAAAGTTTTCATTTATCAAGCAAGGTAGATGTGGCTTCATCAAATTTTATTTTTTGTAAATCCAATCTTCCAATCAGACTAAATTTCCAAGATTCAAGGCATTTTTTGTGTAGATCTTCAGGGATGCAAATTGATGGGTAGTCTCCACGCTTCCCAGGAGAAGGAAGAGAGGATAAATCTATGTTTGGGGTTAAATTTTTCTGACGAATTTTTTCAGCAAAAGAGGGAACTCCTGAAGTGGAGGTTCCCTCCCTTGAAGGAGGAGGAGAAGGCATAAAGAAAAGGTAGGAAGGAAAGATCAGACTCGAACTAACAGGATCCAAGTCCTTGTTTTTCCGGCAGCCATCTTCAGATATTACTCAACCTGTACCAAGTACTACTTGTAACAGAGAAGACTAGCAGCATAGCAAGTACTACATATGTGTGACTAAATGTGGATGAATATGGATGTTTGATTCCTCACCCTCATCTAGGGCTTCAATGCCCAACAAAATTGTTCCCCCCATCCAAATATGTTTCTCCAATATCAACCTCTTAAATAAATTTTTGGTGCATGTTAGTAAGATCTTTTTAATTAATTTTAAAGTAAAAATGACTAATATTTTCAAAATATAAATCGAATTTGAACAAATTTTATATCATTGGAAGTTTTTTTCAAAATCTTTAAAACGAGATTAGACATGAATGCCAAATTTAAAAAAAATACCGATTCACGAAGCAAATGCCATTGCATACTTTAGTATGTAGTAGTTAAGTTTGCAATGTGAGTTCCTACATTAGAAATTTCTTACCATGAACTTCAATACTTTATTAAACATCAAAATGTAAATTAGAAACGCGCAGATGCTCAAAAGAATGCAAAATAGGCTAACGCAAATTACAACTTGTGAGTGCCAGGTTTTTTTTATTGTGAAGATCTTGAATAATGCTTTCCAACAATATAAATTTTGTCAAAATCCCATTTGTAGATTAAAATTAGTTATAGAATTTTAAATTTTAAAAAATATTATTTTTTCTCTTCTCTACGTCACTGCTCCTCCCCAAATACAAAAACTGTTATAGTGTACACTTTTAATAAAAATGAATGGTAGTTTAGGTATAAAAATTTTACAAACCACCAAATATGCAAAACGCAAAAAAGAAGGGATTGAGCTTACAAATGAAAAATGCCTGTCATCCCTATGAAAATGTAAAGTACGGCTTTCAGCCCAATTTTGTTAGTAATTAAACAAAACTTTTACATATGTTATCTTTTGAAAAAATATTTTTCGTCAAACCTAAAAAGTCCACCTAATTGAGTATTTAAGTCTTTCCTTCTTCTCTAACTATCTAACTATTCCACTCTCTTTTATATCTCGTTCTAATAAAAGAATAACAACTTTTGTGTGAAATATTCGTCCATTACCTAAAACTGACAGTACAAATTTCATAAAATGGCAATGTCATTTGTATAAAATAGACAAACTACTTTGTCATTCTGCGGTCTGTTTTATATTACTGACAAACCATTTTGTATTGTTAATTGTATGAAACGAATGTGAATTAGTAAAAAGTTGTTTGGAAAATATCAGTGGCCCAAGATAATATAATAATTTTGGAAAATGCCACGTCACAGATCCTATCCTTCTGCTAAATCTAGGCGCAGACGGAGTAACTAACTGCCTCAACAACCAATCTAACTCCAAATGGCATTGCCGTTGTCATCTCTGCACTTTCTCTCTCCTCCATTACCGATTTCGAGTTCAAAAAGATCAAAAACTTTATGTTCCTTTTACAACTTCCCAACTGTCTCAACTACCTCAACTAACTCTTCTCTCTCTATACAACCATTTCTCCAGAACAGACCACTCTTTTCAGTACCTCTAAACCTTAATAAGAACCCTAATTCGAATGGATTTGTGAAGACCAGAGCTCAGTTAAACTTCCCTCTCATTTCTCCTCATGATCATTGGGGTACATGGACAATTCTCTTCGCTACTGGTGCGTTCGGTATCTGGTAATTTCTTATCAAAATCTACACCAATGTATGTCTAATTAAATTAAGGTTTTTTTGTTCTTCCAAATTGTTAATTTTCATCATACATTGTTTGGTGTGGGGGTTTTTGGTGGATTGAAGGTCTGAGAAGATCAAATTGTGGGGCTTGTTGTTTTGTTTAGTTTCTATCAAAATCTACACAAATCTGTGTCTAGTTAGGGTTTCTGTTCTTCCAGATTGTTAATTTGTATGGTACATTGTTTGATTTTGGGTTTTTGGTTGATTGAAGGTCTGAGAAGACTAAGTTGGGAAGCATGTTGAGTGGAGCAGTGGTGAGCACTCTGGCTGGGCTCACAGCCAGTAATCTTGGGATAATTTGGTTCGAAGCCCCTGCGTATTCTGTGGTAATGAAATATTTACTTCAGATCGCTGTTCCATTGCTGTTGTTTAAAGCAGATTTGCGTCGTGTGATACAGTCCACAGGGACACTGCTCTTAGCCTTCTTGCTTGGATCAGGTCATACTTGTGGACATTTCAAATAGTATCTTCTATTTTTTGCTCTTCATTTTGTCGATCGCGCTTTATTCTGAATGTTGAATTTTGATTTACATGACCAGTGGAAATATTATAGCGCATTGTTACTGATAGTTTTGACTTGTTTTGATCTGAATTATGTCTTTATTCCAATTCGATATGTAAATTTGTTGACTCCGATCATTATACGAGAAAGAGTTGCCATTGTCATTGTTTTTGTTAATCATATTGCTAGGTTAGGATTGTTAGTTTATCTTCTCATGTTTGCATACTTATGAGATGTTCTGTTCTGAAGCTCGTAAGTTTTTAACACAGCTGTAGAGGTGATATAAACAGAAACTAACTACTACTAGGTTTTATGCAAACACTAACTAAAGAGTAAAGAGTATTCATAGCTTTCATTTGATATGATGAAGAGGTTATAACATAGACCTCTTCTTGGTCTTTGATGTGTAAACTCCGTTTGTGGGAGTTCAGGTATGCAGTAGTTCAACTGGTTGAGGTATCCTAATTATCCAGTGGAGCCTGCTTTACCAACTCTTTGTCCTCTAAACTCAGTCATGCCGTTGAGGTATCCCAATTATCTAATCCAGCACTTTACCAACTGGATCCAAGGTCCTTTAAACTTTCAATAAATAATTCCCAAACTGATACAATAAATACTAATAAGCTGAAAATGAGATATTTCCTGAATCTAATTTACATTTATATATATATATATAGTCTTCTTTCCCTGGTCCTAAGCACATCTACCTTTGTAAGGAGCTCGCTGGAAATTGAAGAAATGTTTAAAAGTAGCCTGATCGGACTATAGAGAAAAACTTGTATTGAATTGGAAGTTTCAGATTTTGTTACTTGGATAAATATGATATGATACCAATAAACTCAAATGAGTACTTGATGTATCTAAGAGTCGAATTTAGTAAATCTTGACTTTGGGTCTTATCAACACTAATTATTGAACACTGAAGTGGAAACCCAGATTGTTTGGGTCTTAAAAACCAGCCTGACTAGATTCTCAAAAAACTGAAGTGGAAACCCAGATTATTTTTATTAAGTTTGTGGGCATCCAACTCAAAACCAATTGGCAATGAGTGGAGAGGCACACGTTCTTATATATTGGGTTGCAAGGCTTTCATCTTCCCAATGTGGGACTATTCTCAATACGCTCTCTCACATGTGGTGTTGTTTTGAGTCTAATATGTGGTACTCTATTGGGTGACGTGGAGCATGCGTGGCCTTTGGGCTTATAAGTTATGACATGCTCTGATACCATATTATGTTTGTGAGCATCCAACTCAAAACGAATTGGCAATGAGTGGAGAAGTACAGGATCTTATATATTGGGTTCAAGACTTTCATCTTCCCATGTGGGACTATTCTCTACAGTTTTCAAGTTAGTCCGAGGACACGTTAAATGTTCATCCTTCTCTGCTTACCTTTCTTTATTGTGAAATTTCAATTGCTTAATTATTTGACTTTTGTTTCCTGGATTTTCTTCTAGGTTAGTTGACCCAAAGGCATTAGTTCATGGATTACAATTGCAGACCCAAGAGTCAGGGATAAACTTGTTTTTTTTTTTTAAAAACTGTAAGTTCCTTTGAGTTCATGTAATTGGTTCCTGATCTTGTTCTGTGTCTGCTTTTTATTTCCTAATTCATGTCAGAGTGAAATGCTTGTACTGGTACACTTTGTTTTATGGCTGGAGGTTTTCCTAAGTTCACTGGGTTATTAGGCTTGAATTTTTGTATTACTGCATGAAAAACTATAAGATCCATTCCTTCGTTTTATATTTATATTTACACACAAAAATTGCTCCATTTAGAAATCCTTGTAATAGACCATGCTAATAGTTCTACTCGAATATAGCGCTACTGTCCTTGACAGGCTAAGTTTTGAGTTCTTAATGTGGGGTTTTTAGTGTTTTACAAATCTAAATTCTACAAACCATAATTGAGTAAACAAAGATATAACAAACATAATTATGTTATCAACAATATGAAAAAACTATATACTTAAAATGATTTAGATGTTTCTTAAGCCATTGAGAAAAATAAAAATTTGAAGTCCAACTTAAACATAAATGGTTAAAGAAAGAAATAATAAACATAAACATGTGAACTAACATAAAAAAAAGAAGAATAAGCTCCAACATAAACTTAAATTGTTATAATTGTTTACATGTTTCTTGATTTGTTTTAACTAAAGAATGACCTAAATATACATGCAGAGGCGGTCTTGTTATGTTTAAAAAGCTGTTTTCTCATGGTGTAATTGGTATACCCCATCCAAAAGCTATACATTTCCTAATTGCTAACCAATTGAACTGCAACCTTCAAACATTATGTTGAAAATCTTTAAGTGTTGGATCTTGTTCATTTTTTTTTTTTCGAGGTTTACTATTAAGAATTCCTAAAAGATCATTATCATAGTCATAGCAATTATCTTCTGGAGGTTGGAATGTCTAATTATCAGGTCTAAAGTAAGTGGGTAATGTAAGACTTCAAAAACTAATATGGATTTGTATGAAAAGTAAATATATTTTAACTCTTCAATTCCTTGTTTACTGTCACAAACTCACAGTTAGAAACTTCCATATTTCTTGAATGGTCTCTGTTGATTATGTGGAGTTTTATCCCTCAATGTACACGTCATGTAGAAATTAAAATCTGAGAACCTGGGTGTCACTAAAGTATGGTCCGCGTCCTTACGTAGGACCAAGGTTCAAAATCTCGTATCGATCGAATGTATTGGTATATTGAAAAACCAAAACATTCATCGATAATGATGTGATACAATGTTGAAACACCTGAAAACATTATGAAACACTTCGATACATTACGAAACATTAGATACATTCCCAGTTTTTAAAAATTCAGTAAAATGAATAGTTTAATAATTAAATGATGAATTGAAAGTATCGGAATGTATCTGTTTGTATCGGTATGTATTGCAAAAGAAACCGATACAATCCGAAAGGGTACGAAACTTTCAGAAAAAACGAATACAAGTAATGTTCCGTATCGGTAAGTCAAACAACCGAAACGAACGGGAGAAACATTATGAACGACACGACATTTTGAACCATGAGTACTCACTTTTAGTCTTCTTTTTTCTGTTATTTTTTTTTTATTTTTTTGGGAAATGGGTAAACCACAGAGAAATATATGTTAACTAGGAATCTGTTTGGTCTATCTTTGCTGTAGTTTCAACTGATAAAATCACAGAAAATATCAATGTTAAAAAACTAACATGACGTCTGCTATATCAAGGACAGTTTTATGTTAACTGTTCTGATGTCTTATAGATTTTTGGTTATCTATGTGTGCTCTAGATGTATTAAGAGTTGAAAACATGCTTCTATTGTTTGCAAAAGTCTGATTACTTTTTTAGAATCTTAACTCTTAAGTGATTTTCTCTTTTCCAGAAACACTCTGACACTCTATATTACAGGATTCTACTAAAGAAGATATTAATTATGGAGTGTCCAATCTTTTCATCAATCCTTTCTCTGCCTTTTCAACTTGTGCTAGAAAACACCACTGTGATTCTCAAAATGTCAATATTCACTTTGCATGTTTGATCTCATTATACATGCGCTAAAAAATTAAGCTGAAGGGCTTTAATATGAAACCCCACATTTATAATCACAACGGATTTGTAGATCAACAAGGTTATAACGTAGAAAAAGATGAAAAACTTGACAACCTTGAACAGAAAAATGGTGATTGGCTGATTGCAGTTCATTTTTCTACACTTACAGTTTTTCAATGTGCATCAGGTTAGAGATCATCTATTTAATTTTTTATTTCATTATGTTATTGCAGTTGGGACTATTGTTGGAACGATTGTGGCATATTTAATGGTGCCTATGCGATCACTTGGTCAAGATAGTTGGAAGATAGCAGCTGCTCTGATGAGTAGTTATATTGGAGGAAGTAATTTCAAAGACATGTTGTTGCATCCTGCATTTCTCGGAACTTTTTTCTGACAAACATAATAAAATAAATGACATCTTTCATTCACATTGAAATGCTGTTAATACTTAATACTAGTTTCTATTTTTCAGCACTGTACTCATTGTTGACATTTGATTGGTATAGACTTTATGAATACTCATTTCCAGGCCATGCTTTGTCTACGGCTCTACGCTGTTTGATATGGAGTTGCTCTACTGTTTAGAAATTAGTTCTTTTAGACCATGTACTTCAGATGGACATTTGGTGGCATAAGGAAAATATATATTCTTATTAGTTCATTGGAAACCTGAATCTCAATAATAAAACTCACTGAAGATAAGAGCTTCGCCAGGTTATAGAACTCTTCTTGGTTTGACATTGAGATTAATCCCACTAAAGAACTGACCTATTAACCGCCTGAAGCATCTAGAATGGTACTAATTTTCTCTGGAGTTCCTCTTGAAAATTTTGTGACTTGTAGTTTTACATATATTTGTATGAATATACATTAAAAAGAAGAGGGTGAGAAGGATAGAACATTGGATGATATGATATGCAGTTCGTGGAAAAGAGAGGATATGATATATGTTTTACAGAGGCTAAACTATTCAAGCTGCACTCTAGTATGTGTCATTCCTATAGCTCCCCTAAGTGCATCTCCAGGTAATTAGATTAATATCCTTTATACCTCCCTATTATGGATAAATGAGATTTAGTAATAGAAGTGATTAAATTGGGTTTACAAGCTCTTAGTAAACTTACACTAAACCCTACCATTGTAAAGTGTTATGAAATAATAAAAGCTTTAGCTATATGGTCGTAGTTTGTACTATGATATTTGCAATCAAGCAAGCCAGAGATCTTGATCCATAGCAATACTTGGATAAGGTAGTGCACTGGGACTAGCTGAGATTTATCCATATGATCTAACAGATTGCGTTGTTATTGTTTGGAGAACTTTCTTTAGCTAAATGTAGATACATATAATCCACTTTTTCCGCTCCCCAATGTCTTATTTTAGAACGCCTGTTTCATGTGATGTTGGTAATTTGTTTAAACTGCATTTATTTTCTCATGTTATATGTATTACTGATGAAGTTTGTCTTTGTTTTGTTCCAGCGGTCAATTTTGTTGCTGTTTCAGAGGCTCTTGGTCTATCTCCATCAGTTTTGGCTGCAGGAATAGCTGTAGATAATGTTGTGTGTGCAATATATTTCACTTCCCTTTTTGCATTAGCATCTAAAATACCTCCTGAGGCTTCAACATCAACCAATGGTGAGGAGTATGTTACGTTGTAATCTTGGTATACACCATATATCCACCATCACTCAAGATACACGACCCAGTTTTGTTTTTCTTCTTTTGGTTTTTTGGAGAATATTTGAAAAATCCTTCATTCTATTGTAGTGCAAAACATTACTCATATAATGGGTTCTGAAACTTATTATGTCATCTGAACCAGGAAATGTATTTCTTTGCTTACATGAAACTTTTGGTAGTGTAACTGCTGTTTGTTTTAAAAGCAAAATAGGACTTCCGATATGTCATAATGTATCTTTTTATTGCATTATATATATATGTATTCTTGTTTTTGGTTTTTTCTGTTTCTTCTAATATTGTCATTCAAAGTTGCAACCTAAAATTTCTTATACGTTCAATAAACTATTGATAACTTAACAACCGAGTTAAAAATAGGGGATAATTTGAATAGGGTGTCGAGGAAACTAACTTGATGAAAGCTAACAGATTATGTAATGATATTATTACTTCTGACAAAAATTGGAACCTTTTGCAGAAGGTCTAATAGATACAGAGTCTGAGCCTGGAAACAAGCTAGCGGTGCTACAGTTCGCTACTTCTCTTGCAATATCCTTTGGTATCTGCAAAGTTGCCACTTATCTGACAAAACTTTTCGGAATTCAAGGTGGCAGTCTTCCAATCATAACAGCAATTGTAGTAACGCTTGCAACTACATTTCCCACACAGTTTGGCTACCTTGCACCTGCTGGTGAGGTTATGGCTCTTGTTCTGATACAGGTAGATTAAATTGCAACAATAAATCTAATCAATTTGTGTGTTCCAAATTTGCTGCTTTTTATAGGACTACTCATTCAAGCATTTCTTGCTATCAAACTCTAGCTCTCTTTTTCGTCTGACTGTTTCTTGGTTAAACCAATCTTAATTCAAATGCATGAAAATTTGGCGTATACAGATAAGTTGTGTTTGAATCCCAAGCAGATTTTTATTCATGGAGTCTAATTTTTCTTTTCAAGTGGCTTTTATCTAAAAATGTTCTCCTTGTACCACTTGATTATGAGAACTCCTCTTTAGCTGTTTTGTCACTTTACCTCAATTCATCTAAATATATTTAACAACCATTTAGTCATTTATGGTATTTGTATGACCCATATTTGCATGTATTTTTCCATTTCCACTCATAATGATATGAATCATAAATGTACGGAAATGAAAAATCCTTCGGTCTTGATAAGTGGAAAAGAGTTTGATCAAAATAACATCGGTAGTTTTAAGTGATGTTGACAAATGATAGCAAAGGTTGAGGATTTAATACGAGCCACCTTTATTGGACCGTTAGATCTTTGAAGCTTTAATCCCTAGGCATTGAAACAATCACTCCATGTCAGACTTGACATGCCTTTTAAGTTTTGAGATTTGTGTTTTAAAAATCCAACCGCCCTTTACACGTTGCTGATATGACTACCCTCAGCATTTGCTATGGTTATCAGGACTCCCAAATGTTTCGTGAAGAAAAACAGCCTTGTAAACCATAACATGGCTCTCAAGTTCAACTATTCAAGTTACATTTTGTTCAGTAGGAAAAATCTTCTTCTTCACATTGTCTTTGGACTTGGAATAGATAGGAGTTTCTACTTTCATCTCTAATCTGATGATATCTTGGGCTTATTCTGGGACTTGTTTGTGAGTTTTGAGTGTAACAGGTTTTTTTTGCTGTGGTGGGTGCAAATGGAAGAGTGTGGAACGTTATCAACACGGCCCCCAGTATATTCATGTTTGCGCTGGTCCAGGTAGCAGTTCATCTTGCAGTGATCCTTGGACTGGGAAAGTTATTGCATTTCGATCGAAAGTTGTTGCTCTTAGCATCAAATGCCAATGTTGGAGGCCCTACAACAGCATGCGCGATGGCCACGGCCAAAGGATGGGGTTCTTTGGTTGTTCCTGGAATTCTCGTAGGCATATTTGGAGTTGCTGTTGCAACTTTTCTTGGTATTGGGTTTGGTATGATGGTTCTTAAATATTTGTAATCCTGTTCAAATTTTTGAATTTGAATATGGGTACTGTAAATTTGTATATCAAATGTTAAGAGAACATTTCGAATATTACGTTAGAAATTTTAGAAATTTTTTTGATGATTTTTTATTTCTATTTTTCTTATATAAAATATTTCATTTTCACCCTTTTTTAAAAAAAAATAATTTTTGAGCAATTGTGTTTATCTTTGAAATGTTGGCGTATAATACATTTTATAAAAAAAACTTTAGGAAATCATGTGAACTAATAAAAAATGATTCATTCAACACTAGTTAGATGAAAGGTAATTTTGGATTTACCCCATCTGTTATGCTGTTTACAGTTTACTTCATTTTTTCTTTACTAATTTTACACCTTGTTTACACTAGTTTGTGATCCCATATGCATTTGACCCAAGGGTAATTTTGGATTTACCCCATCGTCAGCACTCACCTATCTACTTGAATAATACATACCACAAGGATCAAAAGGTAGATTTTGTTGATGGTAAGTGGCTACAGCAAGCTTGATGATACCAGAAACACTAGGAGCAAACTTATCAAAAAGCCAACGATTTTTAGCCTTCCAAAGGCTCCGAACGATATTGCATCCCAGCTTGAAAGCTTCCAAAGGATTTGTACTGTCTAACCATTTAGAGAATACATAAGGATTTTAGAGTACAAGAGCCATCTAAACCATGCAACCCAATAAGTGAACCAAACCAAACCTTTTGTGCAATCTCACAATGTAAAAATAGATGATCCAACGATTCCACGTGTAAGCCACATACCACACAAATAGGATCCACAACAACGCCATGTTTCCGAATAATTACCCAAAATTAAATAAAAAGATAAAGCTACCCTTCCTTAAAAGAAAAAAATTAAAAAAGAAAGAAAAGAGAGAAAGGAAAGAATTAGAGAAAAGTTGCACAAAAGTTGCATAATAAAACCCACAATAACATTATTCATGATGAGAAATCATCAAAATGGAGCTACCGAATTAAGAAATTGATTATACATTGCATAAAAGTTGCATAATAACAATTACATAACTATTGCATAATAGTTGGGTAACAGTTGCATACTAGTTGCATAACGGTTGCACACTAGTTGCATAACAATTGCATAACCGTTGCATAATAATTGTGTAATATATAGTTGCATAACAGTTGCATACTAGTTGCATAACGGTTGCGTAACAGTTGCATAACAGTTGTATACCAGGTTTCTTTTTTTTTTTTTTCTTTTTTTTTTATACAAAAAATGAAGAACAAATTGAATGGCAAGAAGAAGAAGATGATGATGCATATGGTTGTCTGATTTCATGGGGAATTTGACTCGCCAGAAAAAAGATGAAGAAGGAAAGGATGATGAAGAAGAAGATGATGAAGATATAGAAGAAGATGAAGGTGAAGATGAAGAAGATGAAGAAGAAGACGATGAAGAAGAAGAAGAAATAGATGATCACCGGAAAAAATGGTGAAGAAGGTGTTGGAACCTTAGGGTTCGGTTTCTTAAAAATCGAATTACTACGAAATCAAAATAAATAAAATAAGAAAAACTTATCTGAAAGTGATCGAGGCTTGTGTTAGACACAATGTCCTTAAGACAAATTCGTCCCCGCAATGGTGTCGACGGTTCCATAGACGTTTGTCTCTCAGGATACAACGATCGCGTCGTACAGAAGTAGCACTACAATCTGTACGCCCTAGCGAACTGACAATTACTGTGCTCTCACACACTACTCAAAAACACTCACAAAGACTCTGAAAACTCTTGTGAAAAACTTGTCTTCAAAAGTGAAGGAGGAGAGGGTTTATATAGAGTCTAAGGTGACTCTCCATAAACCAAAAAGTGTGTTCAAAGAGACAAATGTCTCTTGGCCTAAAAAGGTACCTCCAAGAGACACAACTCAAGAAATAAAACTCAAAAAAAAATTTCACTCAAAAAAGAATTATTAAATTAAATTAAATTATTAAATAATTCTAACAATCACCCACATGAGTGAAAAAGACAAACTAAAACAGACTGACATATGAGAGCATAACAGAAAATGTCATGCATCGGTAAAGGTAGCTTTTGGCTTTGAACCTCTCATAGTGATAACCTATCGGATTTACTTGGCTAATCAGTGAACGTAACGTCTTGAACTATCAGCCGTTGATGTAAACCAAGACAATAGATTACACACACAATATCTCCTTATAATCGTCGAAGTTCTACGGTTGTGTTCATTTTGGCCCTGAACAATTCCCGGTATTCATGAAGCGCTTTAGAAAACCCAGCCTTTTTAAAGTTCTCAAAGAAGAGGCCCACTTCACAATTCATATAGGTGATTGACTATTTAAATTTAAGAGTATCCTGCAATACTCTACTTGGTATTTCCAAGAACTAGGAATCATTAAAAGCAAATAGCTTATCCTTTTTCCACGCTGTAGGCAGCACTGTGTCATCCTAGGAATGGGTAGAAGCATATCTCTATTCATGCTCCTCAGTGCTACAAGTGAATCACTCTTAATTTTTGTTGTCCCTTTGAACCTATATCTTGGGATCTCCAGTCAACTAGGTTGGGTTTCTTTTAAGGTGATTCGTAGATTAAGGCTTTAATAAAGCACATTCCCCTCGATGATCTATACACTTGTTCTCCAGACATACCTTTAAAATTGGATCCGCTAGGTTGTCCTTTTGACTTGAGAACAAATGTTTAACGATATTGTTTCTTCGACATGTATGTCGAGACTTACCGTAAGAGTTAACACTCTGCATTTTACAATTGCAGATAAGCACTACTTTTTAATTTTCTTGTTCTCTGCAACAAGAATTTTTAGCACCCCCACATTTCTACAATTAGTATGACAATATTTGAGTCAAAAGGTGTCCTCCCTTATTCTGAATTTGCAATCGTTAAGAATGCAATTTGTTACAAAGTTTCTCCGGCCCCCACAAGATGTTGGGTAAAAGAGATTTCATCCACTCAAATTTTGTAGTGCTTAAAACATGTCTCACAAGACTATCTATTGCTTGAGATTTATATATAGTA
>MVGT01003714.1:16020-53238 GCA_002174775.1 Macleaya cordata
AGTGTTTTGTGAGTCGTGTGTGAGAGCACAAGTAGTCGTTAGTTCGCTAGGGCGTACAGATTTGAAGTGCTGCTTCTGTACGACGCGATCGTTATATCCTGGGAGACAGACGTCCATGGAACCGTCGGCACCGTTGCGGGGACGAATTTGTCTTAAGGACATTGTGTCTAACACAAGCCTCGATCACTTTCAGATAAGTTTTTCTTATTTTATTTATTTTGATTTCGTAGTAATCCGATTTTCAAGAAACCGAACCCTAAGGTTCCAACAGAAGGCAACCTACGATCTCTCTCCCTCTTCCTAAAATTTTTCTCTATTATTCCTTTCTAAATAAAAAAAGGCAAATATGTCAGTAAAAAAGCAAATAAAATTAAGTCAAAGAGTTAAAAATGACAGGCGTAGATAAGACAAAAATATTTTAGGTTAGATTTAAAAAATCAAAGTTAGATGAGGGAGAAGTGAAAAAGAACCCATTTTAGGGTTCTAGACTAATTTCAACCAATAGAATCAGTGAATAAACACCAAATAAACATCTGAATTCTTCGCGGAGAGAGACCACGAACCTGCCAAAGCTTATTCCAATTAAAATCAGAAATAGTTGAGGAGAACGATGTGGAAGCCTCTTCCTGCATCAGGCATTTATATGCCGATTTAGTAGTAAATAATCCATTCGACGTTGGTGTCCAAAGCACAAACCTCTCGAGATAAGCTGATACTAAGAATTGCCATTGCTTCATGAGGCAGAAAATAATAATTGAGCAATTGATCATTCCACTTTCGTGCTTGATCATCAAGCAGAAAATAATAATTGAGTAATTGATCATTCCACTTTCGTGCTTGATCATCAAGCAGATTCACCACCCTAAAAACTAACTCTCGAGCATGAGGATAACCATCAACCCTAAAATTTGGGAGCCCAGGTACCCAAGGATCAGTCCAAACCCGAATATTATGCTCATCACCTATCGAAGAGATCGAACTGAAATAATTGCAGACCAGACAAGTGAAACTCCACTAACCTCTTTTATGTACCAAAAGAAATCAGTCTGGTACGACCTGCATGCGTATCACACAGCCTTGCTAAAGAGTTTCGCACTTCTCAACTAAGCCCTTTTAAGTGGAGGACCTTGATTTAAGAAGCAGAAGATGGTGGCCCAAATATTTGTCATCTTTAGGCATTACTTGGACTCCCAAAATAGCCGCAAGAGAATCCTAGTCGGATTCGGCAAAAGTAGATTGATGACTTATCAAAATTTATAACCTTTCCAGACCACAAGGAATAAACTTCAAACATTTCTTGAATAGTCAAAAGAACAGATTCACTAGCATATCCAAATATGAATAGATCGTCAACGAACATTACATGAGAAATAGAAGGTGCAAATTTGTTAATTCAAATGCCATGATATAAGTCATCTCTCTCATAATAGTAAATGATCCGAGCCGGATATATGGAATTACTTAGTATTACGATCATGATCTATTGAAAAATATTATATGACCACTCTCAGACGCAAAGCTATGTGATCCATGTGACCATATTTTGCTTTGTTCCCCACACTTTATATTTAATATTTTATCCCATAGTTTTGTTCCCATCACCGTAATGATTTATCTTTTCCATTGTTAAATAGTTTTGTCCCATATCGGTGATGGGTCCATAAATATTGTAATCATTTATTTTCTCTTGTTTGTATGTTTGATGAATATAAATAAACTCTCTTCATGGTCTCCTTCATCATCGAAGGAAGATAACAAATCTCCGTATCTATTTTTACATGGTATTAGAGTGATACCACGCTTAACGATCCAAAATTGTTTCATTTGCTTTACACTACAAACATGACTGGATCGAACTCAACATCACCATAAACTGAGACTTCAAAGGGCACTACTCAGGCATCTGGATCCGTCATCACTCGTCCAGGTATCCTTGGTAACCCCTACGAAATTCCTTCCTCTGATAACCCTAGTATTGTTTTGTATTCCCCAGCACTAAATGGTGACAATAATAACATATGGGTTAGAGGAATGACTATGGCACTACGTGCTAAAAATAAACTGGGTTTTGTTGATGGTTCAATACCAAAACCTATGTGTGAAGATGATCTTCCTTCCTGGCAACGATGTAATGATCTCGTTGGCTCATGGATCTTGAACTCAGTTGTGCCTGAAATACGGAGCAGCCTAATGTATGCTGATTCCGTTCGTGATATTTGGGTCGATCTTCGTGATGTTTCTTCCAAACTAACGCACCCAAGATATATCAATTGAAGCAAGCTATCAATGACCTCAAGCAGGAAGATTCCAGTGTTTCATCCTATTACACAAAATTAAAAATATTATGGGATGAACTTGGATCATTATCCTCAATACAACCATGCATATATCATCATGGTAAGGGGCTCCTCGATCAAATTGAGCAGGATCGAACCATGGAGTTCCTTCAAGGACTCCATGATCGATTTTCTTCCATTAGGAGTCAAATACTCCTCATTGATCCGCTTCCACTAACTTCAAAGGTTCATGCCTTGGTTCGCCAAGAGGAGCAACAACAAACTATAAATAGTTTGAACCAACCTCATATTGATTATGTTGCACTTCATGTTAATGGTGGAACTCGAAACACTCCACGAAATGCTCCAAAGCGCCCAAGGCCTTCATGTGACCATTGTGGACGTTTGGGCCATACGAAGGATCGATGCTACAGGATCGTTGGATATCCACCAGGACCACCACGTAAGAATCAGAACCAACCTTTAGCTAATGTCGTCGCTCCAGCTCCAGCTCCAGTAGGAGACGTTCCAGCGCCTATTCTCACTGCAGCTCAGTACACTAGGTTACTCACGTTGCTTGAAGCCAACACATCAGACCAAACAACTGTTCCAAGTGTTAACCTTGCAGGTACTGCTCTCACTATTTCCTCCATAAATTGGATCATTGATACAGGGGCGACAAACCATATCACTCATTCTTTATCTAATTTTGCATCGTATGGTTCAGCACCCCCAAATACTTCTGTGCAACTTCCTGATGGAAGTAAAGCATCTGTTTTACATGTAGGAACTGTCATTTTCTCACCTACATTAATACTCAAAGATGTTTATTATATCCCCACATTCAAATTTAATTTAATTTCAGTTGGCCAACTAACCAATTCTCTTAAGTGTTCAGTTGTATTTAATTTTAATCAATGTCAGTTTCAGGACCTTACCACGAAGCAGCAGATTGGTCGGGGTGATTTACGCGATAATCTCTACTACCTTCAATCGCCTATTGCCCTAATAAATATTCTCCCAAGAACTTCCAACTTTGGCATTGGCGATTGGGGCATCCCTCAAATGCTAGACTTAATTATTTATCTAGAAATTTTTCTTGCATTAGTATTTTGAATCAAGCTCCCTGTGAGATATGTCCACAGGCTAAGCAGCCACGAATTTCTTTCCCAGTTCGTAGTTCTACTAGCTCTAGGCCTTTTGCTCTCATACATTGCGATATATGGGGTCCTTTTTCCCAAAGTTCTTCATCTGGTGATAAATATTTCTTATCCATTGTTGATGATTATAGTCGTTACACTTGGACTTATTTAATGAAAGCAAAATCTGAATGTTTTAAGTATCTGCAGTCTTTTATTTTATTTATACATACACAATTTAAATACTGCATATCAAATGTGTCATATGGATCTGGAGGAGTGTTTTTACCACATTCAAATTCTCCGTTCAGATAATGGAACGAAATTTATGTCTAATCAAATGCAAAGTTTATTTACTCAATTAAGTATTTTACACCAAAGTAGTTGCGTAGCAACCCCACAACAAAATGGAGTTGTTGAACGCAAGCACCATCATTTACTTGAGGTTGCTCGCGCTCTTCGCCTTTATGCTCACCTTCCTTTACATTTTTGGGGAGAATGCCTACAAACTGCAACCTTTCTCATCAATAAAATGCCCACACCTTTGCTTTCATACAAATCTCCACATGAAATTTTGTTTGGTTCACCACCAAATTATAATAATCTTCGTGTGTTTGGTTGTTTATGCTTCGGAAAATATATGAATGTCAAACAT
The DNA here is from genome assembly GCA_002174775.1 of Macleaya cordata. Lineage (NCBI taxonomy): Eukaryota > Viridiplantae > Streptophyta > Magnoliopsida > Ranunculales > Papaveraceae > Macleaya > Macleaya cordata. The sequence goes on from MVGT01003714.1 coordinate 20,091, forward strand.
AAATTTGATAACCGTGCTAGACCAGGGATATTTATCGGATATCCACATAGTCAAAAGGGTTATCGAATATATGATATTGAAACAAATGTTGTATACACCTCACGTGATGTTACCTTTCACGAATCTACTTTTCCTTTTGATGATTCAAAAGAAAAAGAATCAATTGTCACACCTTTCTTAACTCAGGAAATTGATCCACCTATTGTGCCAAACAATAGTGCAATCCTTCCCACAAATTCCGCTGCTACAAGGGCATCAGTTCATGAATCTGAACATCAGACGTCCTCTACTGAAATTATGAGCTCAAAAGAGCCCTCAACTCCAATATCGAATGTATCCCCTTCGATATCACTTGTTGAAAACAATATTCCCAATCAACTTTCATCTGAACAAAATAATCTATCAGATGAAGAAAATGACAACCAAGAACCTCAAATCACCGTTATAACTCATCCTACTAAAACCAAACGACCACCTACATATTTGAAAGACTATTGTGTAAAGCTGTTATCATTTCCCAATTCTAAACCTCTATATCCATTAGCCCACTATTTTAAATTTTCCCAATTCTCATCCAGTCATAAAGCATTTCTCACTCAAATTCTTCATTCAGAAGAACCTCGTACTTTTGCAGAAGCCATGCAATTTTCTTATTGGCGAGAAGCTATGAATGCTAAAATTAAAGCCCTTAAATCTAATAATACTTGGACACTTACTAACTTACCCATTGGAAAATCTCCAATAGGATGTAAGTGGGTATATCGTGTCAAGTTCAAATCTGATGGCACCATTGAACGTTATAAAGCTCGATTAGTTGCAAAAGGTTACACCCAAATTGAAGGAATTGATTATCATGACACCTTCGCTCCGATTGCCAAACTTGTCACTGTACGAATGCTATTATCTATTGCTTCAGTTCGTGGATGGTATCTCCACCAATTGGATGTTAACAATGCTTTCCTTCAGGGAGACCTCCATGAACCTACCTCCTGGCTTCTCCAAACAGGGGGAGGACCGAGTATGTCGTCTCAATAAATCTTTATATGGACTTAAACAGGCATCTCGTCAATGGTTCTCTAAATTCTCCTCTACTTTATTGAAAAAGGGTTTTCAACAATCTCTTGCCGATTATTCACTTTTCACATACCATAAAGATACTATTTCACTTTATGTGTTAGTCTATGTGGATGACATCGTAATTACTGGCAATGATGATATGTCTATTTCTAATCTCAAACGTTTTGTTGAAAAGACATTTTCCATTAAAGATTTGGGTCGTCTTCAATATTTTCTTGGGATTGAAGTTTCCCGTTCTCCAAAAGGCATATTCTTATGTCAAAGAAAATATATTCTTGACATTTTAAATGATGCAGGATTAACTGGTTCTTGCATCTCCACTTTCCCTATGGAGCAAAACTCCAAACTCCGACCTACAGATGGAACACTCTTAGATGACCCTTCTCCCTATCGTCGTTTAATTGGTTGATTATTATATCTTACGGTCACCAGACCTGATATCATTTTTGCTGTTAATTGCCTAAGCCAATTTATGCAGAAACCCACTTCTGTTCACATGGATGTTGTCGTTCGTGTCTTACGTTATCTCAAAGGATCTATAGGAAAAGGTATCTTACTCTCTTCCTCAAGTTCCCTCCATCTCAGTGGTTACACTGATTCAGATTGGGCAGGTTGTCCCACTACTCGTCGTTCTACAACGGGGTATGTAACTCTGTTAGGCCTTAACCCAATTTCTTGGAAAAGTAAGAAACAACTCACTGTTGCTCGTTCCTCTACTGAAGCTGAATATCGAGCTTTAGCTAATCTTACGAGTGAGATACAATGGTTAACATATCTTCTCCAGGATTTTTGCATTTCTCGCACTGAACCCGTCTGTGTTCATTGTGACAATCAAGCTACAATTCATATAGTTGAAAATCCTGTATTCCACGAACAAACAAAGCACATTGAGATAGATTGTCATTACGTTCGTGAGAAAATTCAAAATGGTCTCATTGCTCCTAGTTATGTCCGTTCTTATGATAAACTTGCAAATATTTTTACGAAGCCACTTGGCGGTGATCATCACCAACGAATTATCAGCAAGTTGGGTGTTATAGACGCATCTTCCACACTTCCAACTTGAGGGGGAGTATTGAAAAATATTATATGACCACTCTAAGACACAAAGCTATGTGATCCATGTGACCATGTTTTGCTTTGTTCCCCACACTTTGTATTTAATATTTTATCCCATAGTTTTTTTCCCATCACCGTAATGATTTATCTTTTCCATTGTTAAATAGTTTTGTCCCATATCGGTGATGGGTCCATAAATATTGTAATCATTTGTTTTCTCTTGTTTGTATGTTTGATGAATATAAATAAACTCTCTTTATGGTCTCCTTCATCATCGAAGGAAGATAATAAATCTCCATATCTATTTTTACATGATCCTTCATATGTTTCGATTAGATCGCTGCAACCAATATGTGGCTTTCAAATCTAGCAACTCATTGAATTTCAACGTAGCTGTTTCAATAGCAGAAAAAAGAACATGAAATTAAGCTGAAACCCTAATTCTACCTATGCTTTAATTTCCCACCCAGCTAACTTTGGCTTTTTAAATGCAACCCAAATTTTTTTTGTCTTTTGTACACATCGCATTTTCAACTCTTTGACTTGGTTTTATTTTTTTTCATTGACATATTTTCCCTTCATTTATTTGGAAAGGAAGTAATAGAGAGAATTTTAGAGAGAGAAAGAGAGACCGCAGGTGAGGCTAGGGGCTGCCTTCATCACCATTTTTTTCGGCGAGTTAGATCTGTCGGTGATCACTTCATCCTCTTCTTCATCATCTTCTTCGTCTTCCTCTTCTTCTTCCTGTTCTTCTTTTAGAGAGAGAATTTTAGAGAGAGAAAGAGAGAGATTGTCGGTGATGGGGGCTGCCTTCTTCACCATTTTTTCCGGCGAGTTTGATCTGCCGACGATCACTTCATCCTCTTCTTTTTCATCATTTTCTTCTTCTTCTTCTTCTAGAGAGAGAATTTTAGAGAGAGGGAGAGAGATTGTAGGAGATGGGAGCTGCCTTCTTCACCATTTTTCTGGCGAGTTAGATCTGCCAACGATCACTTCATCATCTTCTTCTTCTTCTTCTTCTTCTGCTCTATCTTCACCTTCATCTTCTTCATTTTCTATTAAAAAAAATATAGTATGCAACTGAGCATGCAAGTGAGATGCAACTGATGAGCTGCAAGTGAGGTGCAATTGACATGCAAGTGAGATGCAAGTGACATGCAACTGACATGCAATTGATATGCTAGAGACTTGCAAGTAATATGCAAGTGACATGCAAGTGACATGCAAATGGCATGCAACTGATATCCAAGTGACATGCAACTGACATGCAACTGGCATGCAAATGAAATGCAACTAATATGTAAGAGACCTGCAAGTGACATGCAACATGACCACTACACCAAAATGGCAATTTTGTAACACACTAGTTTTTGGATTTGTCACGATTATAAACGTGAGGAACATTATCACATTTATAAACGTTACATAGTTGCATTATCCGTGACATTAAATCGAAGTTTTATTTAGAAAAATATTAAACGTTTATATCCGTAACAAAAACGTGCACAACCCATAAAAATTAGTCCGCTCTGAAAATTTTCCTTTCGCGCTCATTACTCCCGCTTCGTTTCACGCCTCCCTCTTTTTTTTTCGCCCGTCTCTCTCTTACTTTTACCCATCATCTCTGATTCTCTCTTATCTCTCTAAAAATCCCCTGAATCTCCCAACTGCTATCTCTCTTTCTTTCTCCATAGCTCTAATAGTCCATCTGTCTCTGCCACAACCAAGATCGGTAAGGAGATGATGGTTTTTCATTCTCATGGTCAAGGGTTCAAGGATCAGTAAGTAGAAAGAGAAGAAGATTCTGAGATCAAACCAGCCTATCAGATCTGTCTCTCTCTACTAGATCCGTCTCTCTCGCTCTGTCTCTCAGATGAAGGTACGCAGATCTATCTCCATCTCTATCTATCTATCTATCTATCTATCTCACTATTTCTCTCATTCTCTCCCCACCTTTAGGTAATATCGCAAAAAGTTTTGTACCAGTGCCAGCTGATGCTGCCGATTTGCTATTGCTTGCTCTACACTCCAAATCTAGAAGAACCAGGTCTGCTACTTCGCCGCCTCTGCTGGTAATGGTGGTACTGAAAGGGGTTAAATATCTAGAAGAACCAATCTCTTTACCTTTCTCTATCTATCTTAAATAATTTTACATGGGACTATTTTTTCAGCAATTATAGGTTTAGGGTTTGCTTTTAAAAAACTGAAAGGGGTTAAAGATTATGCTAAAATCGGCAGCACCACCACCACTACAGGCGCACCACCACTACCATTCTCTCCGTCATTTGTTGGTGAGTCGTGTTTCCTCTATCTGTCTCTTATTTTTTCAGATCGTTTATTCTTATTATGTATCTCAACATTTTTTTTCTCTTCTTCTCTTCAATTTCTTGCATATATCTTTCTTGAATAATTTTATATAAGACTTTTTTTCGATTATAGTGGTTTTAGGGTTTGAAAGGGGTTTAGATAGGGTTCTAATAAAATTTTGGATTTTGAACCTAGTTCCTCTGTTTTGAAATTTTATGATATGGATGTGCTGAGATCCAAGAGCATATAGGTTTATATAAATTCCAATTCGATGAAATAAAAAATGAAACTAAGTTTATGAACTTCAAATAATCGTAATGAGTATGGAATTTCTTTTTGTAATTTTCTTTGCCCTTTTCATAGCTTTTTTCTATTGTATTATTTTCCTTTTGTCTTAACAATTTTTTGCGCTAATCAAATTTTTAGTTTATGTATATTATGGATCTCTATATAGCTGTTGTAAGTTTGTGTTGATATATATAGACTTTTAAGTCCGAATTGATGTTTTTCCTGTTTGTTAACTCTATTTTACAAAGTAATATTTCTTAACTTACATGTATATCGAGCAGCACTATAAGGCTGCGATAAATGAGAAATGATTCATTATATAAGCACAATACTAAGACTAAACTGCTTAGAATATCGAGGAACAAAAAGCTTTGAATTTAGAGGAATAAAACGCTTTGGTATCTGATAAAGTTAAGGTTGTGCCTGGTTTTCCCTCAAGTAATTAACTAGTACTTATCTGTATTGTTTTGTGACTTGTAATAAATGCATAAATAATTGTTGATAATGTCTGAGAATTTGACTATTGAAATTCAACTATGACCTTCCTACACATTCAGGTTACATGTTTAGGAAACATGTAACTCAAATTATACTGTTTCTAAAACATGAAAATCCTAACAGCCATACAATATATGCATCTAGGCTATAAAACTTCAAATGCTACTAACTCCAGAACCCAGAATGGAGTATTAGACCTTGCTTTTGCACTTTCTCTGGCTGGAGAAGTAAGGAAACCAATGGTGAATGATAGCACAATTCAGTTTGTCTAGTCACTTTGTGTTCTTGTAAATAAATGTGCATTGCTGATGGGTGGGACCAGCTGTCCTCATATTCTCTTTACTAAATTGTTATGTACTTGAACTCAGCTGATCAACTATTAGCTTAGAAGTTAGAACAACATTCAGTTGAACCAATTTTAAAAATAATGTTTTGTTTCAGGATTATCATGGACTCCAAATGCTGGATTTTCTCATCTGCCTAAGCTCTATTCTTTTGTGTTGTATTATACTAATCTGGAATGATTAATTAGTCATGACGAATCTTGGCTATTGATGTTATCTTTTATTGATGATGGGTGTTGGTCTTGTGTGGTAGATGACCACACTTGGTGCAAATGTAGAGGTTTGTTCTAGATTTGTTTTATCTTTGGTTTGCTATATAAGTTTCATTACTAGCTTTATCTTTATTTACTGGAAAATTTTGAGTTATGCATGTTGATTTGGAGTACTATGTCATGCATGGTGTTTATAGTTTAGGCTAGAATGATGTGACACGTTGTTCCTACCATCCCTGATTTGTCTGTTATCTATTACAGGATCTTTAGTTTTTATTTTGTCTCTGTACAGAGGTACTGGCCATGTGCAATGTAGTTGTTGAAGTTTCAATTACGTTGGGGATGTAAGTAAGCTTTCTTTCAAGTGTTAATGGTTTTTTCCTTTCTATGTCAACAGATATCAAAACTTATATACGTCTTATACACTAAATTTGGATGGGTTATATTCTATTTTCATCGGTTGTAGTGCCGACCACGAGTAGGTACGAGACGAAATTTAACCACTTTGTTGTCTTTGCTTGTTCTATTTTCAATTCAGTCACCATTATTAACCACTTGTACATTTTCTACTCCTTTGAGTGATTTTCTCATTATATCTATTTTCTCTATGGTTTGATGGAAGGAGTCTCTCGTTAAGGCTTTTAATCTTTTGATGTTTCTGCTACTCATTGAAGGCAAGTGGATGTTGTACTTTTTCATTTATTTAATACCTAGTAGGTGGAACCATGTTGTTGATTGTTTGATAACCTAGAGAAAGAAACCATCTAGGGAACATTAAACTTCTTACTTTGTAGTCTTTATATACTGATGAATTAATTAATGGACTACATGCTCTTGCAAGTGGGTAAGTACTAAATGCTTGATGAGTATTATGGTAAACTTTAAAGGTTTGTTTAAAGATTTTTCATGTTGTATTGTTGGGGTCTTTATTTAAAAATAAGACTATGGAGGGAATCTGAAGGTTGGACTGCAGTTTAATTATAGTTCTAGGCTTGTTTATTCATCATTATATTTTTGGGTGGATGTTTATTATTTTCATTACTCTACCAGGCTACCAGCTGTGTTTATTGAACTGCAGTTAAATTATAGTGTAGAAAAAATTGAGCATGGCTTTTTGGATGTGTATTACTTGTTTCATTGGTCCTTGTAACTTGTAAGGGATTGGATGGGTGTTGTTCTTGTGTGGTAGATGACCTCCCCCATCTACTGTAGTTTGTACAATGTATAAAAAGAATAAAACATCAGCAAGAAGGTTAGGGGGCTAGGGTGAGTGACAACCATGACCTACTTCCCTTAGTCAAAATCATTGACCAATACATTCTCTAGCATTACCAATGCAAGGAAGGCGTCTGACTTTTAACTCTAAATAGGAAAAACTTATTTACATTAGTTATAGTTACATTTTGTTTCATATGTATCTTTATAATTTATATGATTCTATAACTCTCATGCAGATGAGACACCTGCTAAATACAAGAGATATTGAACTTGAGGTTGTAAAGAAGAGGTAAACTACAAGTATCCCCACCTCTTGCACTTTATATTTAAAAAAATTATTATCATATTATTCTTGTTGTCACGAAGGTAATAATTGTATAATTAACTCTTTTATAATATTTTCTTTGTGGATTTTCAATTGCTTTGGTAGTTTATAGTTCCAATTTCCACTTCATTATATCATGGAATGTGTTACATCCTATAATAATATTTCCTTATGGAAATTTTACGCAATTCTATTTCAGATTGGAGTAGCTAGTGAAGCTAAAGTTGGTGAGAAAAAGAATAGGGTTACTGATGCTCTAAATGCCCCCACCAAAGCAGCCATTGAGGGCATTGTGCTTGGTATCTTGTTGTGTCATATTTATTAACAAGACTACAAATTAGATTTGATTCATAGGTTCTTGTTTTTGTGTGTTCTGAACTGACACTACACCAAAATTGCATGTTCACAATATGAGTATTTCCAGTACATGCTATTAGAACTCTAACCAAAGCTATGTTATCTAGCCTTAGGATTTATATGTAGGATTTGAGTTGCTAGAGTTGGATACCCATACTGTTGCAATGCTTACTAGCGTCTTTTTGTTTCTACGGAAACCAAATCCAGGTAAAAGCTCTTTCATTTACCACCTTGTGAATAATATAGTAAATGTGGATACAAATACAAATGTACACCCCCTCTAAATCCTTCTAACCATCAACAGCTCCATCTTTTACCTTGAGCAATACTAATCTAGTTCAGGGTTTTTTATTGATTTGGTGTCTGCCTATCTTTGATGGAAAGTAAGGTATTGTTAGGGAATGTAGGGATCTTGATGTATCTTAAGCAACCTTTTTTTGTTTGCTTTTATTTTTTTTTTTTTTTTTTTTTTAATCTTAACCGCGACGGGACGAGGATAAATTTATTGAATTAATAATAAGAAACAAAGCCAGAGGTGGACAAAAGCCTGAACCTCCGGCGTAATACAACGCATAATAGGCTACCTTTGCCTTAACCTATATAGCCCCGACTGTGCTTTTATCCTTGTAGAGCCATGGCAGGGGACATTAAGCCTGAACCTCACCAAAACTTGAAAAGCCCAAAGGGCGCAAAAAAAATAAATAACGCCTTTAAACGAAAACCTTTGAAACCTACTCCCTAGGAAAATAGGATATCAGATAAGGAACGGGTTTTGCGGGGTTCAAGGGGAGCAAAAGCCATAAAGTCCCTGCGGGAGCGGATGGCATAACGGTTTTTGATGTTGGAATCTGACCCATATTGAACCTCATCCCTACTGCGTCTTTTATCTTCGTCATCCGACTGATCAGTCTCCGAGTAGTCATCAACTACCTCAGTAGACTTTCGATATAAATCGAGAACATCTTCCTCATTGAGGCTTTCGTAACTATTCTTTGCTTGCTTAACCGACTCAGATGTGATGGGCCCACTAACATTGACGTCATTGCTGCCCTCAATAATGTGAGTTGAAATCGTGTGGGCCAAAAGGTGTGCATGCTCGTTACCCGGCTCAGTAGGAGTGTTAGGAATAGGTTCTACTAGATTGCCAGGACTAATGCACATAGAGGTATCTAGCATATCGTGGGGCAGATTTTTATCCAGCTCACTGCCCTCGATGTTGGTGACAAGGTGGACCGCCTCCTCCAATCTAGAATTTGAGTTACCCGTTTGTATAACCTTGTTGGAATCCGCCATTTTATTAGTATCCTTAGAAACGACCGAGCGTGTGCTACCATGCGTGAGATTCGCCTCAAAATCCGATGTTACTGTCGGCCGGGCCTCCCCAGGAGTGGTGGAGACAGCATGACACTCTAATTCGGTCCCACCGCCCCTTGAACTGCCGATTTCCCCAGGTCCCAACACTTCCACCAACAAAGTACCACCATCTTGCATTAAAATGTTGCATCCTTGCTTGCTTTTTGAAAGAGCCCCACCACTTACGTTGCAATTTAACCCATCATTAAATTGTTTATTCTTATCCTGTTGAACCAAAACAGGACCACCAACCTCACCTCCACTAATAAAAGCACCACCGTCACTTATATTCTCTTTGTTTGTAACTATAGGCAGCCCATTAGCTTGGTAATCTACACCCATATGATTAATTACAGCTGGCCTTTCTTTTATAATATTGAGAGTTGGGACCGTTGTACGACCGTCTGAGTTGGGATCCCTTGTGTTGTCGGCGTTGATGGCTGCTGACTGAGACCTCTCGCCGGCAATCACCACACTTGGTAAATGATCACCATCCTCCTCCATATTAGCGATGGAAGAAACGGCAAGTTGTTGAGACAGATCTCCAATTGCTACCAGATTGTTATTCATCGTGATTGCCGGAGAAGGAAGTTTCGCCTCACCAGAATCTGACGACTCTCCTTGGAAGGAAACTTGTTTTATTTTTTTCCTCCACCCATTCTTACTCATCACCTGCTGAAAGCCATCTTCATCAACTTCTTTGGACCCGCCAACCTCCAAGTGAAGTTCGGTTTGCTCCTTCCCATTGTCAACCCTTCCGTGAATCTTGACTGTTCCTCCCTTCGGGTTAATTTCTTGGGCCTTATCTGGCTCATCCTCACCTATGGCAACAGATGTGCTAGAAGATTTCTTGCCTTTCCTACAGTCCTCAAGATCATGACCTTGAAGAGAACATTTCTTGCAAAACTTAGGTAAAAACTCGTAAACAAGGTCTTGTTCAAAACCTTCATCCTTACTAGACCAAAACCAGATTGATTCAGTGATCGGTTTAGCTAGATCAATTTCAAGGCAGATTCGGGCAACACTTGGCCTGGAATGACCTAAGGTTGGATTGTCTACTTTTAGAAGCCTACCTCCAATTCGTTCAGCAATTCCATGCATCATTTCGTTACTGAAATAATTCATAGGCAATCTTGGAATGAGCACCCAAACTGGAGCGAGGCTTGATTCCTTCTTTGGATTGAAGGATGAGGACCAACGAAAAATTCTAAACCAGTAGCCTTGTATGTGTTTTTTCTCCCTAACTAAGACCTTGGTAACTTCTAACTCTGAGGAAAGCCTGAGTAGGATATGTCTGGGATCAATCAGACCAACCACATACTTACCTGTTAACCCCCAGTGCAGCTCGATATGTGCCTTAATGTCGTTCAAAGGAGGGCGTCCAGCAGAGAACTTGAGGATCAACGAGAAAGCCATGATTTGTTCAGATCGCAAAAGATCGTGTGGAGAAAATCTTATGGCGGGGATGCCATCTTTCATCGACAATCTATATTCAGGGACCCAAGTCGGTGTTGACGTCGATGGCCTTGGGGCCAGCACACTTGCATATTGTTTGGATGGAGGTAATGCCAAAACCGTCGGAGCCCCCCGGCTCTCCGACGAAGTTGCCAAGGCCGGCATGGACCAGAGCTGCACTACAAAAAGCTTCGCTCCGCTTTACTTTGTAGAAATTAGATGAGGAAGCAGTCAAGTTCTTCAAATTATTCTGTCATAATAGGCTAGATTTATCTTGAAAAAGACTTCTGTTCGACTAAGGAGAGAAGCTTTTTAACTACCATGCACTCTTAGTATATTCTATGGTTCTAAGAAAGAGAACATATAGCAGCCATATTAACATATTACATATTTGTAATTAAAGTACTATTGTTTGTTTCCTCTGTATATACATGTTATTATATATTTGTATGCCTAGAATTTATATGTAAGATTTGAGTTTTATATCTAGGATTTTTTTCTTGATTTTAAACTATGAAGAATCACTTAGTTACTGCAACATTGATGTGTATGAGGTCAACCCTTGTGCCTTGGGTTGTGATATGTGAGTTAGACTTAAAAAGATTGAAACTAAAAATATATGAGTGACTTAAGTATTTTGATATGCATAGGTGTGGGTTTAGATTCTTGTCTTAAGTCAGCGGGATCTCTCCCTTGTTTGCTGACCTGCATTTTGCACATGACCTGCCTAGGTTTTTTTTTAAGGAATGAAATAGAAAGAGGCTGAGAAGGGGAAACCAATTGTATATCATTGTTGTATTCATTCATGATCTCACTTTTTAAAGTTTCATTGTTTTTATTGTGCAGGGAAACCAGTTGTAAATCTAAATATGTTTTTGCATGGAAAACCAATCAACTTGCTCAACAAAACACTCCTACGACTGATTCAATAGGCGAAGGACCTGTTCTTTCTATTCATTATTCTTTAGATGGGGAGGAGTAGAGAAACTGGGGAGGCTTTTATTCAGAGATGTAGGTCAGAATCTGAGAGCATACTGGGATTTTTTTAGACAGATTGCCCAACCTGTGATGTGATATTGATAAAAACTATGTATGCACTACAAAAGTTTATATTCTCAGTACTATCATGTGAAGCTAGTATAACTTGAAGTTAAGTTGTTGTCATGTCAAAAGTTGTGCATGTATTCAGGAATGTTGGATGTATTTGTGACTGCATCTTTTTTAGTGAACTCTTCCTATATTCATTTGGTTAATTATCTTGGATGATATTATTGAATTGCATCTTTTTTAGCGAACTCTTCCTATATTAATTTGGTTAATCATTTTTGCATATGTAAAGGTTTAACTTGTCTTAGGACTCAGTTTATGCTGACTTGGCTAAATTCTAAATACTAAATAGAATTGAATCGCCAAGTTACTTAAATTTAACTTATGTAGTGTTTGTTGAAATTATTCTGTAATTTATTACATTTCATATTGATCAATGGTGTTGGATTAAAATTTAAAAGTATATTTGTGCCATGTTATTGGCATAAGTTTTGAATTTTTACCTGGTAGTCTTGTAGATTGAGTATTTGAGTACATTATTAAAGGGTGAAATCAGTTGAGGGTCTTATGTGAAATGCAGGTGCAGGGAACCCTAAAAATGGGAGAAAATTAGAATTATTTTTTTTCAAAATATTAAAAATTTGTCACGGTTATAATCGTGACAAATCTGTGACAAATTTATAACGAAAATAGAAACTTTGTGACGATTATAATCGTGACAAGAATTGTTACGATTATAATCGTTACAAATTTGTGGAACTTTTCCAAAACATGTTCGATACATAAACGTAACAAATGTAATTTGTAACGATTATAAGCGTGACAAATTAATTTATTTGTCACGATTATAATCGTGACATACTATACGTTACAAATTAATGACGCCATATTTATAACGTTTATAAACGTGACAAAAATTTTTAATCACGTTTATAATTGTGACAAAAAGCCTGTTTTGGTGTAGTGACATGCAACTGATATTCAAGTTATATGCAAGTAACATGCAACTGACATGCAACTGATGCAATTGACATGCAAGTGACATGTAACTGATGTGCAACTGTGTGAAGTTTTATGCAACTGAGGTGCAAGTGAGATGCAACAGTGTATGCAAGTGTTATGCAATTGTGCTCTTATGTTTTGAAAAACAAATCGACAACTAATCTAGATGATATCAGATCTGAAAAATGAAAGCAATAAAAAACCTAGATCAAAGTAAATTAATATTCTGAAAAAAAACCCTAGATCTCAAAAAAAAAAACCTAGATCATATCTCCGTCGATCGTGTTCTCGTTCTTCTGTCCTCTCTCTCTCTTTCTCTCTCTGATTTCTTCTCCGTCGATCGTCTTCTTCGATCAAAATTTTTCATTCTCCGGTCGTTCTTCAAGTTCTCCGTCGATCGTCTTCTTTCTAGTTTCTCTCTTCCTTCTTGTCTCTTTTTAGTTTTTAAGGAAGGGTATTATTATCTTTTACTCTATTTTGGGTTTTATTTAAAATGTCAAAGTTGGGTGGGGTGAAACCTAAATCGAGGGCCGATTTTGAGTTTATTTCCCCATTAATGCTAGAAGTACTCCTAAGTTGACTCCCAGGATGACTCCTGGATGAGGTTGTAAGATCTGCTTCAAACTTGAAAAAGTAAAAAAGTAACTTTTCACAAGCAGATCTTGCCACCTCATCCTGGGAGTCATCCTGGGTGTACTTCTAGCATTACTCCAAAAAAAATTGTATCGTTAGGAGCCCAAATTTGCAGCTCTGCCAGCTTATTAAGAATGAGTCCCAACTTTTTCCTAAAATCCCCAAAAGCACCCTTACTCCAAGATTTCAAATTAAACAGTAAGCATTTAAGCTTTCTTAACACATCACTTGAATTAAGTTGAAGAAGCCGCCATGAATCAGCAAGAAAATCTATGAAAGTGGTAGTTTGCATCCAAAAAGCCTAAAAACAAAGTGGAACTCTTTTTCAATGAATCGTGGAGGCAGTACATTAACCAGAATAGGGCAGTGATCCCAGTTGATATATGGATGTGCACCCCTCCCATGACTTGGCAGGTCTTGGGATCAAAACTCTTGGGTAGTAGTTTGCCATTAGTTTATCCCATGTAATAGTTACAATAGCCCTTGTGGTTATGATAGCTCCTTCGGTGGTGGTTACGATTGCAGTCTTTGCGCTTCTCAGGCGTCTTTCATGATGCATTTGTGCCTTCTTTAATATGTATTTTGAGCATTAGTCTCCTTAAAAAAAATTACGTCATTTATTTATTTTTTTAACAAGGAAGGGCATGCAAACATCGTCATGCATTACTGGACATTCCAACTAGCGTGGCACTCCTAGGACATCATATATCCCCATTCTAATTTATGATATAAATAAAAATTGATACACCCTAATAGAAGAAGACATAAACCTGACCTCTGATAAAAGGCTAACAACCACCACAAAAAGGAGAAGGACAATACCCCTAATCTCCAAATAAAATAAAGATTCTAACCGAATAAAAAAAGGGATCAACGAACCCTAATATAAGGAAAGCCATCAAGATCAAGACGAGCGAGTCCTCGTAACCAAGTTGGGAAAAAACTGAATCATAATTTGCCGACCCTCTAAGGGACAACCAATAGAAAGTCACAGAATCCGCAGTAGAGTTGCATTCCCGAAAAACCTTAAGCGTGACGACCTCTAAATGATCAAGCAACCAGATTATCTCAATCCACAAATGCCGAAGAAACCACGAAATATAATTCCTACTATGAAACCCGGAACAAACAAGAGCTTAATCAAACTGGATTAAAACCCGATCAACACCCGTCCGCAAACAGAGTAACAGACCATCCAATAAAGCCCTAAATTCAGCCATATTCACAGTCCCCACACCAAAACAGGGCAAAAGCACCTAAAAACATCCCTATCATGACGAGCAACACCCCACTTGCATATAATCCCTCAAAATTACGAGCCCCATCAATATTAAAAAAAAAAACAATCTCTGATCAAGAAAAGTCCACCTAACAACAACCACACGAGGAGGTCGGCCAACAATTAATTAAAGGGATACCAAGCAAAGTCCTAACCTGATCAAAAGAAGTGGGACTAGGAGATTTAGGTTGTAAAATACTATTTATCACAACCAACCAATGTCAGATCCTATTATGAACAAAAACATGAGAAGCACAACCATCCTTTAATCTTCAACGACAACGCTCAAGCCACAATTCCCAACAAAAGAACCATAGGAAGATAAGTAGCAAGAATACCCATATGAGATTGAAGATAAGCCCAAAAAAAAAAAAAAAACGGCTGTAACTGCATAACAGTTAAGAAGAAAAATGAAAGGGCAGAAATCTTTAGGGACTTCTGATATGTTCTCAAATAATGATTTGAGACTAGTGTCTTTCAGTGGGCTGTACTGCCACACCTTCATTGGGAGACTCATTGTAGCAGAACTTCCAGTTCACATTAGCTTGGCCTGTTCCATCAATTGTGTCCACATTGATGTTCTTTGCATGAATTATTTCTTAATATTTTTTAGATTCTTTTCCTTGATTCATCATAGCTAATAATGATGGTGGATCTAGAGTATTCAATAGAAGAGCATGACTCTGTGAAACATCATGCAAATTCTGGTTACTGCTAAAATTTTCATTCTTCAAAAATCTTGAGAGATATCTTGGCTAAGAGGAGAATTATGCTTTGAGTTTGAAGACTTTTTAAACTTAAACAGAGAAAACGATTTAGAATTTTCAGAGGTTTAACAGACTTGGAATTGGAAGAATCAGATTTAGATGTCTTCTGCGAAGAACTTTAAGATTTCTAGATTAAATCATCAAATCTCCATTTTAAAATTGGAGAAGAATCACTGATAATAGTAGAAGGGTCGGGGGAAAAGAATATACATTCACCAAAGGCAGTTAAGGGAAATTTGAACCATTCTTTATCTCCATCTCTTTAAAAGTATTTTACGTCAAAAGGATGTGTATTCTCATTCTTCTTTAATTGAAGATATATAATAATGGAGGGAGGTTATTGCACCCCCTCTTAGAACACCCTCTTATAACGCCTCCCTCCTGTGGGGCCCACATGTGATGCATCCCGAGGCTTATTTTTTTAGAGGATGTTTTTCTAACTATGTATATCATCATATTAAAAAATTACTTCGTTCTAAAACTTCTAACCTCTTCAAATTAACTTTTAAAAATTAGTAACTATTTAGTAACTATTTGAGGGGCCAAATAGTTACCAATTTTTTAAGAAGAAATTTAAAGGGGATTAAAGTTTTAGAACGAGTTATTTTTGAATATGATGATATACATAGTGAAGAGAACATCCTTTAAAAAACTTAGCCCCTGGATGCATCACATGTGTGCCCCATAGGAGGGAGCGTTATAAGGGGGGCGTTCTAAGAGGGGTGCAATAACCTCCCTCATAACAATGATATGAAAAACCAGCAATGTATACTTCAACATGCACTGATAAAATTTCCTCAGCAGTAAAAAAAAATCGGATTGGGTTCATTCTTATGTTCAGCATTATAATCCTTAAATTTATTGATTAACCTAATAAAATTCTCAGAAATCTGGCCAAGAGCTTTATGTAATTTTATTAGCATATGAAAGCGAAGTGGCCGAAAAGATGAAAAAATGGAAAGTTGAAGGCCAACATCAATTTGACCTAAAGGTATTAAAGTCTCACCTGAACCTTCCCCAAATCCCTCGTCTCCAGACAGACTATTAGTTGCAAAGCAAGAAAGAGATGGTTTGGGAAAAAGCTGAAAGAATGAGAATGAATGAAGAAAAGAAGTTCTCAGGACTTCTATAATACTTACAAAAATATTGAGAAGGGGAAAACTGTTAACGTATAATTCTAATAGTACACGTGTCATTTGTTAAAGTATAGGTATAGGGTACTTAAGTAGAACCGATTGTATGTAATCTGATTTTAATATATTATTTATCTTGTAAAAGTGCTAACGTGGCAAAAAAATATGTATATTGTACTCATAAAGCCTATATAAACCCCTCAATCTTCTTTTTTTTTGGTAGAAAGGGAAATATATAGATTAGACTGAAAGAACATCAGCCTTTAAAGAGTTCAAAATACAAGTTGGAGGTGTAGGAGACCACCACCAATCAGAAACAGAGTTATGCAAAGCAAATTTAGCCAGCTCGTGAGCAACAAAGTTCAGGCTCCGAGGAATAAAAACAAACTTAACATCTACAAAAGCAAAAACTAAAGATTGGATGTCTGAAATGACCGAACGAATTTTCCAAGGGATGTTAACATCAAGGCCCTGAATGTACTGCACAATGGACAAGGCATCTCCTTCAATAATACAGTGAGTCAGCTCCATCCGATAAGCACATTGTAATCCTAAAAAGAAAGCCTGAGCTTCAACTTCAATTGGATCACAAGTATGACTAAAGAATAAAGTACCACATCCTTTATAAACACACTGGTCATCTCTTGCAACTGCAGAACAGGCAGAAGCTCTAGCATTTAGAGCCCCATCAACATTGATTTTAACATATGGTAGTGGAGGAGGGAGCCACTGTGAAGGATGAGAAACTGTAGTTGTGGAATGCACAATAGAACTTTCCCCTGAAACATTAGAACTATAGTCAGAAAAAATCAAAGATGTTTCATGTAAAATGACCGGGATATTAATGTCTTTCTTATGAAAGACCACTTGATTACGGCCTTTCCAAAGGTTCCACAGTAGAGAAACACCATAGCTAAAACAATCAGCCCCATTTGGTGAATTGATCCATGAAATAAGTAAATCGTGAATAGTTAAATGTGGATCAGTAACCCGATATGAAAGTGAAGAAGCAAAGAGAGTTTGTTGGGTAACTCGACAATGAATGAAAAGATGATCAATGGATTCTGGACAAAAATAACAAAGAGGGCAATGAATGTTAACATTATCAACAAACCGTCCAATTTTGGTGCGAATAGCAAGAGCTCCATGTAATAAACGCCAAGCGAACATCTTTACCTTCGGAGCACAAGTATTAATTGACCACATTTTAGTCCAAGGAAAAGAAGAGACCAAACAGTTAGAAGAAGATGGAAGACTATCCTGAACTGTCTTGTAAAAAGACTTAGTTGTAAATTCTCCATTCTTAGTTTTGATCCATAAAAGACGATCCTTTTGATGAAAAGATGGGATATGAATCCTTTGAATTTCCTGCACCTCAAAGTTAGTAAACATAGATTGAAGAAGAGGCAAGTTCCAGGTTTTAGAACCAGAATAAAAAAGGTCACAAACTCTGTAAATGGAAAGAGGTCTAGACTGAGGAGTGGCCGGCTTAAACCCTCTTATGGTTGGGATCCAAGGATCCTCCCATATACAGATATCAGTACCATCACCAATAGCCCAACATATATTATCAATCATGAGGTGTCGAATAGAACACATGGCAGTCCATGTCGGGGAAGTCCACCCTTTTTTAGTATAAGTCCAAAAATCCCTTTGTTTTAAATATTTAGCCCGAAGAAGACGAACCCAAAGAGCATCAGGATTCGTTAAAAATCTCCAGACTAATTTAGCTATAAGGGATTTATTAACAATATCGAGAGATCGAATCCCTAAACCCCCTGCAGATTTAGGTTTGGAGAATTCAGACCATCGTAAAAAATGCATTTTGCGATTATCTGAATCATGTCCCCACCAAAAATTACATTGGAGTTTAGTGAGTTGATCGGTGATATGTTGGGGCACCATGTGCGTGGACATAAAATAAACAGTGACAGAGGCCATAGATGATTGAATAAGAATTAATCGACCAACATGAGAGAGATATTTTCCTTTCCAAGATCTAAGCTTAGCTTTGACTTTATCAAGTAGAAAATTGTGAGCAGAACAACTAAACTTAGACTGTAAAAGATTACTCCCTAAGTATTTATCATCCACACCCATAATCTTAACTCCAAGAGAATCAGCAATCTGATTTCGTCTTTCAGAGCAAATAGATTTGCTAAAAGCAATAGCTGATTTAGCATAATTAGTTTGTTGACCCGACCAAGAAGTATAGGTAGAGAGCATAATCTGGAGATTGGAGATGTTATCATCTGTAGCCTCACCAAACAAAAAAAGATCGTCAGCAAAAAGCAAATGGGAAACTACAGGAGAATAACGATTGATTTTGATGCCTCTATAGAGACCCATAGAAACTTGTTGGTCAACATACCAAGATAAGCCTTGAGTGCAGAGGATGAATAAAAAAGGTGAAAGCGGACAACCTTGACGAAGTCCTCGGTCACTTAAAAACTTACCATGGGGTCGCCCATTGATGAGAATTGAAAAAATAGGAGTAGACACACAATTCATGATCAAAGAATGGATAGAGCCATGAATACCAACACAATGCAAGACATGATCAAGAAATGACCAATCAACCCTATCATAGGCTTTAGACATATCCAATTTTAAGGCAAAGGATCCGACATTCGAACTAGATTGTTTCAAAAAATGAAAAATTTCTTGGGCAATCACTAGATTATCAGTGATTTGACGACCAACCACAAAAGCATTTTGATTCCAAGAAATAAAATCATTAAGGTAGGGTCGGAGTCTCGAGGCAATCAGCTTAGTAACAACCTTATATAAGACATTACAAAGAGCAATGGGTCTAAAATCAACCGGAGAAGATGGGTTTTTATTTTTGGGAATGAGGGTGAGGTATGTAAAATTAAGATTGTGAGGGAGAGTTGCAGAAGCAAAGATCCCTTGAATAAAAGAAGTCACCTCATCCCCAATAACAGACCAAAATTTCTTATAAAAGAGAGCAGGGAACCCATCCGGTCCCGGTGCTTTCATAGACCCCATACACTTTATAACATTCCAAATTTCTTCTTTATCAGGTAAACCACCTAAAGCTTGATTGTCTGAAGCCGAAAGTTGAAAGCCATTATTTAAAAAATCAGTAGGTGTTGGAGAAGCATTAACAGCAGTAAACATTCCTTGAAAATGATTGACAAAGCATTGAATAACATCCTTGGGGTTATTAGACCACCTACCATTCTCAAGTCTGATATAATCAATCCTATTCTTGCGATGACGTTTAGAGACATTGATATGGAAAAATTTTGTATTCTTGTCCCCATCATTAATTTGATGAGTCTTATTACGTTGTTTCCAATAATCCGATTCCATTTGAAGCAGCACATTTAATTCGGATTTGAGATTAGATTCACGTAATAAGGAATCATCAGTAGGAGGAAGATATTGAATGCATTCAAGCTCCTTTTTAACCTTTTCAATTTTCTTAAATAAGTGGCCCACATGTTGTTTACTCCAATTTGTGATAGAACTAGACAAAAGCATGAGACGAGTAGAAAGATCACCAGAAAGGTTCTCCCATGTTGCATGTAAAAATGGCATAAAGTTAGAGTGCTTAAATAAAAAGGATTCAAACCTGAATGGTACACGTCCAATTGGCTTCCTCATGTTTGTATTTAGAAGGATAGGAGCGTTGTCACTATTAAATCGAGGAAGATGCAACACATGAGCATGTGAGAAGAATGAACACCAGGAAGGATCAGCAAGTACTCGATCAAGACGTTCTCTGATATGGCATTGAGAAGTTTGTCCATTACTCCACGTATAGGCAGGTCCAGCAAAACCCAAATCCATCAAGGAACATTCTTGGATCATTTGTTGGAAGGCTTTCAAATCACGTGGTCTAATTCGGGCTCCACCATGTTTCTCAGATGAGGAGAGAATGGCATTAAAATCTCCTATGCAGCACCACGGATTAGAATTACTATCAGCAAAGTTTTTCAACCGGTTCCAAAAAGCAGGTCTATCACTTGTACAAGGTGGGCCATAGATACAGAGAAGATCCCAACAAGAAAGGTTAGCATAAGAAGAGATACGAAGGTGTATAATATTGGGATCACTGTTTTGAACAGTAGCAGAAATATCCTCATTCCAAAGAACCCATAATCCTCCTTTACGACCAACAGAACCAACAAAATGATGATTAGAAAACCCAAAAGTTGGAATACGAACAGACGAAGCCTGTGAATCAAGTCTGGTTTCAGAAAGAAATAAAATATCAGGACGAACAGACCGGAGGAATAGGCGTAAAGTTTGAACTGTCGGGTCATTCCCCAAACCCCGACAGTTCCACGCAAGAACTAACATTGGTGTTGCGGCTGTTTGGGGTCAGCCGCCACCACCCTTTGAGATGAGAAAGAATCCATAATGACAGTTCTTTGAGACTTCTTAGATGTGGGTTCAACAGAATTCTCCGTAATCAAAAGATCTCGATTACGCTTGATAGCTTTGACAGAATGATCAGTAAACGAAGGACCAGATCGAGCCAATTTCTTTAGTTTAGGCTTCTCATTAGAATCATTATGTTCAGTTGTAGCCAATAAATTAACACCAGCAGTTGAGGAGCATAAAGGATTAAGATGTAATTGAGGCAGTTGTGAAGATGGAGGAACATGGGCAGTTATAACACGTGTATGGGTATCATGGCCCTTACCTTTATTAAAACCAATAGTGGAATTCAAATTTGAATTTTGAACTTCCATACAGTTAATTGGTTCAAAACGGTTTTCCAACCGACAAGGGATCTGACTAACCGACTGCACTCTATGCTCTGTAACTGTACGTCGGAGTTCTGCCGGAGAAGAAGTACAAGAATTGGCTGGAGATAAGTGATGAGTACACTTGAGAGAGTGGCGTTCAGGAGAATAACGACGGTAATCAGCCTTGATAGCCGTGGAGTAACGTGGTTTAGTCCAATCTTCAACAAGGCTTATAGGATTATTAAAGGAACCATTGTGAATTGATTCCTTTACTTCAGATAAAGTAGGACACATCTGCATGCGATGACCAATTAAACCACAAAAGAAACAAAATTTCGTTAATCTCTCAAACCGAAACTGAACATTACAAACTTTAGAGGATGGAAGTTTGACTGGATAAAATTCAATGAGTGCATTATCCAGATTGATCTTCACACGAACCCTGGCATACCGACACCATTGAGCACTCTCTTCAGGAAGAATACTACGAACAAAACCGAGTTTAGAGGCGATGGGTATAACTGATTTAGGGGTTAGAAAGTTGATTGGGAGTCCATGAATCTGAACCCAAAATTCTAATTGATCAAAAAGATATTCTTGAGGCAATTTTTCTGCATCACAACGTTCAAGAATGAGTATATCATCTCTAAATGACCATGGACTATTTTCAAATACATACTCCATATCACCAAGAGATTCAAATCGAACCAAGTAGGAACCATTATGAAAATCAGAAACATTAATGCCATGTTTGGATCGCGGGAATGGAATCACATGTCTGGGAATCACATTCCTGGAATGCTATTCCTGGGAATGACATTCCCTTATTTTATGTTTGGTTCAACTAGGAATAGGAATATGATTCTTGCCACATTTCTATTCCAGTGTTTGGTTCATTCAGGAATAGGAATCTAAAAAAAGGCTAATTTTTCCCTTATACCCCGTCCAAATACATATTATTAAAAACAAGCATGGAAACAAAAAAATTAATTCATATTTTTCATAACAAGCATTGAAACAAAAACTCAATTCTTTATCAAAAAATAAAAATCAATTCATATTTTTCATAACTCATATATATTGCCTTATTTACCATTTTAATCATGGAGTTAGATTGAAACTCATACTCGGTGAATGTCTCAAATGGAAATCCGCCGATCTTATTTCTTTTATTTATTTTTTCACTCTTCTAGAAAGAAGTCACAATTAGGACAAAAAAAAAAGAGGTTGAAATGTTTAAACATGGTTTGGGATTGTATTTGTAAATAGTGAAAATATATAAGAGTAAGATTGTCTTAAAAAATATCATAATTGATTCCGGAGGAATGGGAATGGCAATCCCACCTCCCCCCACGGGATTGTTATTCCCCCTAAATGGGAGAATCTTACATTCCCGGGAATGTGATTCCAGCCTGATTCCGCGAACCAGACACAAGCTTGGAATCACATTCCCAGGAATCTGATTCCATTCCTGCAATCCAAACATGCTATAAATGTTTTACATGGGTTCCAAGCAATCATGAACATATCAGTCAAGGCTTTGGTGGTATGATGGCGATTAGATAAAAATTTACAGGCCATACATTTGCTCCAACTAAAGTCAGGGATTGCATCAGTATCTTCCAAGAGGATGGGTTCTTGGTGAGGATTTGGTGCAAAAAGGGCTGCAAATCTGTTAAGAAAATCACCAGAAGAAGGTGATGAAGGAGGAGGACGCGAGGACGAAGTCATTAATCACAGAAAGTAAAAATAAGAATCACCCAGAGAAGGGGAAGGAAACGTCACCCAAAGAGGGGAAAGAAAACATCACCCAAAGAGGGGAAAGAAAACCCGGCAGACTGAGTTATACAACAACTTTTTATTTTTCTTCTTAACCCCAGACAAATAAATCAAGCCAAATAAATCATGTAATGAAGAAGAAGTTTCATGGGATGTCTCGAACTTCTGAGAGAAAACTTTCATAGGATGTCTCGAACTTCTGAGAGAAAACTTTCATGGGATTTTCTTCATCCATTAATTTCGGAGATCAAGACATCCACCAGTTACTGTGTTACAGGGGTCTTAGATTTTTTTTATTTTTTATTTTTTATTTTATCTAGACTCATGTTAGTCTTTGGGAGTAATTTGCTAGCATTTCTCTATTAAAATGAACATATAATATTTCTTTCTTTCTTCTCAAATGATTATAAACTCATCATAAAAAATAAAATAAAATTATAAACAAGTCTTTTATTCAAAACATTTTAATGTCAATCGCATAAATGAACACTTGTTCCTCAAGTATAAATTAGCGTAGTTGGTGAAGGTTACTGCTATTGAAATCACAGACTTGGGTTCAAATTTAAGTTGCGTCGAACAAATCTGAAAAATATTGAAGGGTTGCGTACAAACAATCAATACTCTTTATTTATTATCGATGGTTGGTCCTCAGACCTTACAAATTGGTAATTCTCTTCCTTAATTCTCTATATGGTTCATGGAAGGAACGGATTTACATATACACTAAGTAGGGCACGTCACATGTGGCCCACCACCACAATTTACAAAACTAAAGTTATTCCTATTTAATTCTTCATTTATTAATTTTATATCCCTAGCTTGGGTGCCCAACTATGACCTAATTTTTTTTATTCAATAAGAAATTAATTTTTTTGAATAAATAATTTAATTTATTATTATTATTATTTTTTAGTACCTTTTAAATTTTAACACAAGATAAATTTATTTTTAGCTACTTAAACTTCAACATGTGGCACACAATCTTTTTCTAAGTGCTCCATCCGAAATAAATTTTGGGCCTTATTAATGAATGTGTTCTCCACCTGTTAGTGCTTTCTCTCTCTAATGCCCTTGCTTATACTAATGCCTAGTGCTTTCTCTCTCTTTTTATTGTTTTCTGTCTCGCCTAGTGGTACTTTCTCACTCTAATGCCCTTGCTTATACTTTTAATTGGGCAATAGTTATCCCATAAATAAATAATATAAAATACAAATAAAATTTTAAGACAAAGTATTTGTGAGGCCTATATAGAGATGATCCAAATGTATGAGATGATTTCCTCACTAGGTATATATATCATTGTCATATAAAATCATCCTGGTCTAAAGTTTCTAACCCCATTATATTTTGGTAAAAATTAGCGATATTTATAAACGGCCCACATCACTGAATTTTTAATGGGTTTAGAAGTTATAAAATAATGTGATTTTTGGTGCAAATGATTTATGTCGTATGAATGTCATCCTTGTAAAAACTTAACCCCTAAATCATCTCCGGGAGGGCTCGAAAATATTTTTGCCTTAAATTGTCCACAAAATTTTGGTTGGAGATCCTAACTGTTTAGAGACAATGTATTGTTTTAATGTTAGACAAACATAATGTGCATTTTCAACGTGGTGTCTCATGATTGGCCATTTGACAGAAAGAGTGGAGTGCTATTTGTGCACCATCATTTAAGGGAGGGTGCACGTTCACTTTTCTTTCATTGGTTATGTGTTTTATGGTGTTAATGCACTCATTTTATGGCTCATTTCACACAATCAAATACTTAAATCAATAAAAAAGAAGGCAATTTTTACAGTGGGTGCACAAAATAACTCTTATGTAGGGTAAGCCGGGGTTAAAGAGACTCCAACCGATTAAAATAAATCAATCATGAAATACATCGTGGATAGGAAAAAAAAAATATTTTCCTTTTCATTATTCATATTCTAAAATTATTGTGTCCCTCCAATTAGAGCCCTGTACCCAATCCCTTAATCGTACTACTAATCGTAGTAGTACCGGTACTAGTACTAGTACTACTACTAGTACTTCCATTGACTTTTCGATAGTCAAAACTTTACTGCAAATCTCGCCGTCCAACTGTAATAACCTTCACGTCTCCACTCCAAAAATATGGACTCTCTTCCTTTAATTAGTTGAAGAATTAATCAATTCACCGATCAGATCGAAGGTAGTGTTTGTTTTTGTGGCCATTTGAATCTAACTTGTTCAAATAATTTTTTTTCTAAGAAGCAGACTTTTATAGTGAGTATTTAATTTTGAGTAATGCTAGGTTAACTCCCAAATTAACTTTTTTACTAACTCCATCAATGACTTCATTACATGTAGAGTACACATAAAGATGATCTAAAGGTAAATTTTTTATTAGTATTCTCTCTTCAGCATGAAGATCATGCTAGCCGAAAATCATATTAGTTTGAAACTTTTAAGCCTTTTATCTACATGGAGAAAGTTTTAATGCTAAACTTTAATGGCCTAAAATTTCATCGTTCAAATGAGAGGATTACAATTTCAAAATGGGGGTATTTTTTTTATTGAGAATGATTTACATGGTGAGGAGAGCATCCTCACCAAAATTAACTGGGGTATTTGGATCCTCTTAGAGTATGTACCCCACCTAGTCTCCGGTGTAAGTGTGCACTTCCAATTTAACCCACCGAGTAAGTTGCTAATTAATTCCCTAGGTTCAAATCTCTAATAAATAAAAAAATTAATATTGGAAGGCATACATAATCCAAATGTGTATAAATACACATTATTCGATGGTTGATTATCCGGCAAGTATTTGCAGGTTGGCGGTTTCTTTCTTTGTCTCTTCACCCATTAGGAAATCTCCCCCAATTAGCGTATGTTGCTTTCTTTCTTACATCACAAAAAAGAAGAAAAAGCTTTAGATGCTTAAAAATACAAAAACCTCCTAATTATGGTTTTATAATCCTATTATTTGATGTGTATTCTGCTACTATACTATATATATATATATGGATCTTATTTTATCCATACAATCTGTTTAGTCATAAAACCCATTCCTAAAATTCAAAGAAAAATGGTAAGAATTTTGACGCAGAGCCCTGGCCCCTCTGGAATTGAAAAATAAACCTAAGCACCCTTAGAAGTTTCAAAGATTAAGATTACACCAGCCGTGATCAGAAAATACACCTCAGATCAAAATTTAGTTGATTGTACTATTTCAGTCAAAACTCATGCAATAAGGGTCACATTTTACGTCAGATCTCACTTATTTTCACTTAAGAGTTTTGAGGCTTATAATTAAAGATTTGTCTTTAATTATCATAACATTTAGGTGAAAATGATTGAATTGGTCAAGGGGGCATCTCTCGCCATACTTTGGAAAATATAAGGGTCACTGTAAATAATAAGTTTACAAATAAAGGGCTGCTTTTGCAAAAGAGGAATTAATGCAAAATGCTAATTAAAAATTTAAAACATCTACATCTCTGAATTCTTATTGGCTTCTCACTAGTACAAGAGCCACCATGCATTAAAGGAAGAGGAAAGCGTTTTTGACACCATAAATACAGGTCAACTTTCTCTCTCTCTTGTTTCTCTCTCTAGCTCACACAGGGCATGGGAGCTGTTTAGTTGATATGTTTTACTAATTATCAAAACATGCAGCAAATTGAAATGAAATAAGTTAGATTCTAAATGCAGTAGTAATAATTGTTGATGATAATGAAGTATGTACATGTTGTTTTCAAATTATCTTGTTAAAGCTTTTATATCCTATCTCTTAATCTATCGAAACAAGTCAACTTATACGGAAATAAGTAAATATATATTTGACATATATATATTGTTCAATTCTTAATCATCGTAGTAGGGTCTGGTTTTGGAGGCATATGTGCAACTTCTAAGACGTACTGCTCACCATGGATTCGACGACAACGACGAAGGCGACGGCGACGACCACGACGATGACGATGAAGCAATCTCCTCGTAGCAGCGGTGGTGGAGGGACGTCGAAGAACGTCCGAGCAGCTCTAAGGACTATGTTCTTGGTAGTGTTTATTGGGTGGCTTATGATTTGGGTTATGCTTCCAACAAAAATCTATAAGAATAAATGGACACCCAAACTCGCCGCCAAGCTGAACACCAAGTTTATCGGAGCACAAGGTTATTTCAATTCATCTTCTGTTGGAATCATAATATATCATTCAGAATTTATCATGACGAGTTTTTACTTCGTCATTCTAGGAAAAAAAAAAAAATTAGGGTTCTATAAAATTTTTTGATCTCTTTTGTTTGATTTGTTTTATTGTTATTTCTTTGTTGCCAAAGGGACCAATCTCATGCTTTTCACCTTTCCGGTGATGGTCATCGCGGCTTTTAGCTGTTTATATCTCCATTTAGGGTCGAAGTCTGACAACAATTACACCCGAAGGTATGTCTATTTATTTGTATATATCGTCGATCAGATCGAGTAAATGAAACGGACTAGTGACAAAATCATTTTCACCTATTAAGGTACGATATGATACAATATTTCATACAAATGTATCATTTCATACCTTAATATAACCAATATTTTTTTTATTTTTTTTTTATTTTTCATATATGGATGGATAAGCAAGTATGTCTAATTTGTTTTAATTCACTAGAATAAAGAAAAAAATTGTTCTAATTCATATACGTACACTGGTTTTTGCTAGCCATAATGGTTCAAGCAGTCGTCTTGCCTTTTGGAGAAAGCCTGTGCTGGTGAAAGCACCTCTAGGGATCGTTTCGTCCATGGAGTTGATGTTCTCAGCCATGTTTATTGCACTCTTGATATGGTCTCTTGCCAATTACATATATATTAGCTATGAGCACCTCCATATGCATAAAGTAGGAGAGAAAGTGTAAGTTTATTTGAAGATCATCTTTAATTCATCATTACTCGTGTTTCTCGATGAAATCTATAATAAGTTTTTTTTTTTTTTTAATTATGGTACCATTGGAGGACGTTTACACAGTTGGCACGCGAAGTTCCGAAGTGTGTTTCTAAGACTGGGATACATAGGAAACATCTCATGGGCCTTTCTATTTTTCCCGGTGACTCGAGGATCATCAATCCTGCCTTTGGTGGGATTAACATCTGAGTCAAGTATCAAGTATCATATTTGGCTTGGACATCTCTCTATGGTTCTCTTCGCTGCTCATAGCATAGGTTTCTTCATCTACTGGGGAATGACGGATCAGATGACCGATGTAAGTACTTGTGTCGTTAATTAATCTCTTGTTTTTCTTTTTAAATGACCAAGGACAAGAAGTGATATATTTTTAGGCAACCTAACTCAATTCTATGCGATATTTTATGTTAATTTTGGATGCTTTTAGATCGGCTACTAAAGATCAATAATTAACGTGTGGTACGTTGTGTTTGTTTGATAGCACTGAATTTACTTCACAGTATAAATTAGGAACATAAACAAATTAAGAATTTTGTTTTGTCTAATTTATGGATTGATTTTTTTGTTTTTTGTTTTTTTGTTTGCATTAATATGAGTTACAAATTAAGATATTTCATTTATGTTATTGTGTCCTTCTTATATATGTTAAATCATTGTCTTCTTAAGGGGATCAAGGTTTAAAATTCTCATTATATATCTTTGCGTATGGCTAGCTAACTGTACAAGGATAACCGTACTTTGATGTAGGCCCTTGAATGGAGCAAAGATTATGTATCAAATGTTGCTGGAGAAATAGCTTTTGTTCTTTCATTAGTAATGTGGGCAACAAGCATCCCTCGCATAAGGCGAAAAATGTTCGAGCTCTTCTTCTACAGTCATCAACTCTACACCCTCTACCTCGTCTTCTATCTACTGCACGTAGGAATTGCCTACTTCTGCACCATCCTTCCAGGTGTTTTCCTCTTCTTGATTGATCGATATTTGAGGTTTTTGCAATCACGACAAAGGGTTCGATTGGTTTCAGCACGGATTTTGCCTTGTGAAACCATCGAATTAAACTTCTCGAAGAGCCCAGGTGAGCTAGCTTATTCAATGTTCATATAATTAAAGTGATGATTTCATTTTTTTGTTTAATATTTCAAATAACAATTGATACTGATTAGGAACTGCATGATTTCCTTGTCTTAGAACTAAATTATAATCCAAGCAGCATAGCTTTCATCAATGTGCCTAGCATTTCCAAGCTACAATGGCACCCTTTTACTGTGACCTCCAATTGTCATATGGAGCCTGATAAGCTAAGCATTGTCATTAAATGTGGAGGAAGTTGGAGCCAAAATCTTTACCAGAAACTCTCATCGCCTTCTTCCGTGGACCGTCTTGATGTGTCCATTGAAGGACCCTATGGGCCTACCTCATCTCATTTTCTAAGGTTTGCACTTAAAACATAATTACGATACATTATGAATTTATGTTTTGGTTTTTAAACATTTTCTAAGTCTTGGGATTAACATGGTGCAGACACGACACGCTAGTCATGGTGAGCGGAGGCAGAGGTATTACACCAATGATCTCTATTATTAAAGAGGTTATTTATAGGAAAAACACATCGAATTATGCAATTCCACAGCTTATCCTCATATGTGCCTTTAAGAATTCAGCTGATCTTGCCATGCTAGACCTCCTCCTTCCAATCTCTGGAACTCCTTGGGACATTTCTGGTATACAATTAGAGATAGAAGCCTATATCACTAAAGAATCAGAGCAACACACCGAAAATACCAAAAAGCTCCTCCAGACAATTTCTTTCAAGCCCGGTGTCAATGATGCACCCATGACTGCAGTTCTAGGTCCAAATAGTTGGCTTTGGCTTGGTGCAGTGATCTCAGCTTCATTTGTTATGTTCATTCTCTTCTTATGCATTCTCACTCGCTATTACATATATCCTATCGACAAGAACACGGAAACGATCTATCACTACTCTGGGAGAGCTCTTTGGGACATGTTCTTCGTATGTATATGTATAGTCATTGTGGCTAGTGTGGTTTTTCTCTGGAACAAAAAGCAGAAATCCATTGAAGGAAATCAAATTAAGAACATGGACATCACGACACCAACTATGTCCCCTGTTCCGGTCGGAAATCCTGATCAAGAACTCGAAAGTGTCCCACACCAGTCCCTTGGCCAAGCTACCAACGTACACTTCGGTTCACGGCCTGACCTCAAAAGTAAGCAATTTCTAACTGATGTTCTCCTTTAATTTCAATTGAATGAATGAGATTATTGCTCCAACATATCTAGATTGCTAATTTTAACAAGTAGTTGTAAGAAAAGCTGTGGTCTAAAGCTAATTATTTAACCACAATTCAGAGAATGTGGTCTAAAGCTAGCTGTGTTGTTATAAATTATGACCACAGTTCAGAAAATACAACGGTTAACATCTTGACTTTTAACCACTGTTTTGTTTTAAAGGAATCAATTAATTTTATTATTATTATTATTATTATTATTATTATTATTATTATTATTATTATTATTATTACTATTATTATATATATATAGAGAGAGAGAGAATTAGGGTTTGCATGGTTAATGTGGAGAGGATGAATCTATGATGTCTTTGATGTTTTTTGAACTACTTTTATTTTATTTCAAGTCATGGGTTGTGTACTTTGTGTGGTCCATATTTAGGGTTTCCTTCAATCACTCTTTAGATAGTTAGATTGATATACCTACTTAATTAAAATATTTGAATTCATGGGTTTATCAAGTTGTATTGTAACAAACTAACAATATTTTAATTTTTCAATCGAAACTACTTCTGTCGTGGTTTGTTCTATTAGTCCACAGTAATGAACTTAATTATTAGTTAACTTAATATATTTAAGAGGGTTTATCAACCGCCATTTTTTGTCGGTAAAAAAAATTGTTTTAANTATAGAGTTCAAATAATGAAAACCATATTTTGGATGAAATCATGATCATTTTATCTTTATATATATATTTTATCTTTATAGAATTCAAATAATGAAAACCATATTTTGGATGAAATCATGATCATTTTTGTTCATCTCCAACTGATTGTCAAAATAATTTTTTGTTGTTATTGCTGTACCCTTTAATTTCCTTAGCATGACATTATGATTCCTAAAATATTATGGCCCTACTGGTATTCATCCAAAATTCGTAGCATGCAAATGCTATGAAATGCTTAATTTTTATTAGTTTTTGTTGGTACATCTGCATAATATATAATTTAGAGTGAGCCTACAAATAGGTAGCATAATGGTTTTGAATATTCACAGTTTTGAAAGTTTCAAAACTATGAATATTCACAGCCATTTCATTTTATAATTGTAGGTCCACTCCAAGTGACCATGAATATATACCACCAAAAACTAACAAAAGTTAGGCATTTCCTAGTTTTTGCATGTTACGAATTTTTGTTGGATACCAAGTAGGGCCTATATTTAGATTATTACAATTTTAATTAACAAGAAGGATGCATTTTTTTGGGTCCCTTTCAGATATACTATTCAATCGTAAAGAATCGAATGTTGGAGTTGTAGTTTGTGGCCCAAGGAAGATGCGACATGAGGTTGCAAAAATTTGTTCAGCTGGTTTGGTCGAAAACCTTCATTTCGAGTCCATTAGCTTTAATTGGTGATCTTAATAACTATGGTATTTAAGTTTGAAAACGAAAGCACTTTGGCCGGATTGGTGTTCTATAGTGTTTAATAAGTGGCGCCAAAGTAAATCTAAAACTATCATCAGCAAGGGTTGTGATCATCTGATGTTGTGATTCTATTGTTCGAGTGTGTAAATTAATTAAAGACCAAACTGGGTTTTTTTTTTTTTATTGGAGTCAAAAGACTAGTTCTCAATGTATAAAAGATTACTTTTGGGTGTTTTGTGGAAAAAATGTTTCTCTTTTGGTTTTAGGGAAAATGCTACAAGCACCTTGGATTTGCACCTTTGCTAATACCTCTGATTATTTTATTCAAATTAGACCAAAATTAGACCCACGTTAGACTAAATTAGACTCAAATTAGACCCAAATTAGACCTCGGGTATGATTTTGTGTGCAAATCTGGGGTGCCTGTAGCATTACCCTGGTTTTAGTCACCGCTCCCTTGTATTTTTGTTGTTGAAAATATGCTTAAATTTTTAGGTTTCTTCTAGTTGCCGTTGTATTAGGATTTCGATCTAAAATCTCTTATGAATGGTTTTTAGTTGTAGACCGTCATGAATTACAAGAAACAAAGGACGGTTTGGTCTATAAACCATTATATTGAAGAACAAAAACAATTAATGACGGTTTTTAGAGAAGTAATGACGGTTCTTCATTGTCATTGTAAGGCGGACATATTATGACACAACCAATAATGAAGGTTTGCTGATTTACTAAAACCATCAGCTAATAGTTTTAATGACGGTTAAAAACCGTCAAAAGACCTTTTTATACTAATGCTAGTAACACAAATATATGATAAACAAAATCCTACCACTCACATTTTTAAGGAAACAATAGAAATTGGTATGAGCTAAGCTTTAGAGATCTAAATCGAGGATCAGATCTTGCCAAAGAAAGAAAGAGAAAAAGTTGTTGATCTAAAAATATAAGAAGAAAAGTGGTGGATTTCAAAAAGAATCTCCATGCCCAACACTAGCAATTCAAATTTGAGAAACCAAAAACCCTTTATTCCATTATTTGAAGGTGGGAACTATGATTTCTAGTTCATGTATATAAGATGAAAACCCCTATATTTCTCAAAAGATATTTTGGATTTAGAAGAAAATGGGTTTATAGAATCTACGAAACATTTATAAATGCCAAAAATAGAACAACTAGTAAAAAAGAAAAGAAAGCAAAATCTCCGAAAACATTTATAAATGCCAGAAATAGAACAACTAGAAAAAAAAGAGAAGGAAGCAAATTTAAAGCTCCCCTCTTCATTCAACAAGAGCATGGAGACACCATTCTCCTAAGAGGGTGTATTAAATCAAGAGTTTTAAAGATTTTGATAGATTCTTTTAGTGACGGATTCTTTAGGATATTAACAGAATCTAATAGATATCTAATGTTTCTTGAAAAAAAATCCAAAGATGTTTATAGATTCATTTTTTGGAATATATATGGTGGAGTTTGTCAGATTTCATTATTTCATTAGTTATAAGGATTGTCATGGATTTATGAGAGGATCAAAACACTTATTTTGCTAACTATATATTAATAGTGGCAGGGGCGGCTATGAGCACAAGTATCCAAAGCGGTGCTTCTGGTCCCGTAACTTTAATTTCTTATAAGAATATTTTTAAAAAAAATATAATAGAACAATTTCTTAATAAATAATTAAAGAAGGGACATACTTATTAAA